>JADDOH010002375.1:0-58034 GCA_016648135.1 Agrypnia vestita
AGTTTGACATCTTCGAAATGAATGAATTCAATCAATCACAAAGCTCTAAAACGTAAACAAACACACAATTACGAATAATGAGATTTCTAATTGATTGAATTCATTAATTTCAAACCAGTCAGACGTAAAACGTCAAGAAAACGGCGTCACAATGTTACACAACTGTCAAATTAAAAAAATAGCAATATTTAATGCTCATTTCAGAATAGGGATGATTGTCAAAAATCGCGCACCAACTTAAACGAAATTCATAGTTACCAATAGTACCAATATAGTAATACAACTGGCCCCTAGTGTCGATAACTCAAGTAAAAAGCGCAAGACAAAAGTATATTGTGAGTAAAAAAAAAAAACAGTTGTAAGATCTGGAGGAGCCGTGGGAGAGCACCACGCTATGAAGAGAACAACAACACAAAGATCGTCCAAATAGTTGGCACATACTCGTCCCGTCGTGGCTCTTGTGGTGCGTCCCCCCCTTTCGTCTTCCCGGTCTTCCGCCGAACACTCTTCGGTGGCCTTCTTCCATCACGTGCGGACTGATGTGGTGATCGTCTATCTCGAAGCCGTCTTCCGGGCCGAGGTCCGCCCCGGAGACCACCCAGTCCGTGGACGTCGAGGTCGCGGTCTTGTTGGTCACCTGCGGTTTCTTGCCGTCTTGACTGGCCGTGTTCACTGGAAGGGATATTCAGCTGAGATGCCGTGTTAATCTCCCGCATCTTCTTCGGGACATTCGGAAGCTCAACAAATGCTATCAGCGCGATACAGGTCAAGTTACACATTCGGGATGGCCGACCATTCTGGGTCTGCGCCATTTTCGGAATACTCTATGAATGTCCGAACAAAGCTGACATTAGTTTCACTTCTCAACAAGAACGAGAACGCTGACATTGCTATAGTATACCAAACGCTAACGAATGAAATAGACTCGCTAAGGGTCTGAATGATTTATAACAGTCTAAAAACAAACTATCTAAATTATATTTTGAATCAACGTTGACACTAATGAATCGACGACATTATTTTTCAGTATGTACCCAAGAAATGGCGAAGTATGTTTAATCACGCACATCTACAATATTACTAGCATTCATATTATTAATATTTAAAGCATTAACTTTGTGGTTAGACATTATAAGAGAATTTAAGTTAACTTAGAAAAACCACAACCAGATTTAAGGTCTACCGGTTTCGAGACGTACCTGTCTCTTCGTCAGGATCACAACAACAACAATTTTTCCGAATTTGAAAACCACCTCATAGAAAATAATCATAAATTTGACTCAAAAACAGGGCTGAAAATATTAAATACCAATAATAAAGGCTTAAAATTAAATAATTTAAGATTTTTTAACATTAGGGAAGAGGTGAATAATAAAGAACCTTTAATTAATAAACAAATCAATTTTCCATACAGCCCTTTGTTTAATTTAACTTTCACAAAAGATTTGGTAACACCCACTTTAGACCCCGCCCCCTCTCACTCTCTCCAGTTAGATTCCTGATTGTTCTGCAGGCTAGTTAGTGCATGCTTGTCTCTGACAAGATCAACACGCATGTGATAAATATTGGTGAATACTATGGTTGTGGTGTATAGTGTTGTGAATTTAGTAGTGTAGTGTTGGTCCTGACGAAGAGACGGGTACGTCTCGAAACCGGTAGACCTTAAATCTGGTAGTGGTTTTTACTAAGTTAACTTAAATTCTGTTAATATTAATAGCATTCATTGAATATCAGAAACTATCAATATCGCTCGTGATTAAACGACACCTCGTATACCACACTTTTGTCAGAATCAAGTTTTTTGTACATTTTTCTTTAAAATGTGTGGATATGTGATGTGGCAAAAGCTTGTATCTTAAAAAAAATTATTTGTGCCTCTTACATATTCCATTAAAGCGTTTCCTCGTATTCTGTTTATTGTAATGAATCTAGGCATTATGCAGTTTTTTGCCTTTCCCTGTAGAACCTGCATTATGTGGCTCACGAGGTATTGTTTTATCATGAGCGATATTTTATTATATTGTCTATTTAAAAAATATCAAAACGATCGCAGTCCATTCAGCTGTCGGGTGCAGCTTTGCCTTTGTGTGTTAATAAATAATTTAAATATAGCTTAAACAACATTTTCTGTTTGATGTTTGTCGTTGGCCTAGTTTTTATTTTTAAATATGTACTGTATTTTATTCACTGTTGTCAAAAAACCGAAGAGGACACTCTACCATGGGAGTCTGAATATATATTATTTATGGGAGAGACAGAAAAGAATTTCATGTAGGTACTTATTTATAAATTAAGTGTAGCAAATCCGCATTGGAAAAAATGTTCTTTGTAAAATAGGGAGCAGTTTTTAAGCAACATTTCTGTATACCTACTTTATTTTTATATAACTACTATTTATTTATATAAATAAAAATGTAAATGTTCCACTGTCCAAAATCTTAAATCTCCTAAAGTTCTTCAACTATTGCTTTGAAATTTTGACACAACGTTGCTTTCGAATTTGCACGAATTATTTGAAAAAAAAAGGCGCCGGTACCTACCCTTTTAATGTTGTTAAACATTTATATATACCCAACATTTTCCGAATTCGAATTTTTTGATTACATTCGGTTGGTTGTCTTTGCTTAAATTAAGCGTTTGAACCAATGAGAAAGTGCACATCCGAGCTTATCGTTTTAAACGACATGTTTCTGAGATTCATAAAAACCTTTAAAATCGCATTCTTATCGTATCTTATATTTTTATTTTATTATATATATATTTTTTTATTTTATTTAAAATATAGTAGACCTAAAAGGATTATGGATAACATTTTTACATGATTCAATAGAGCAATATAATAATAATAATATAATTTAGATACAAAGTCATTTTTTTGTAGTTGGACGAGTTTTAGCATTTTTGTCACATCTGTTTTGAATTTGTCAGTGGTCAATTGTGGCAGGTCGTTGTATAATTTTAATCCGTTGCAAATTAGTCGGGATTGTCCTGTTTTTGTTTTGGCGTGTGTTATGTGATAGTTTTGAGCCATTCTAGTGTTGTGTTGGTGTTTTTCGTGTATTATGTGTAATTATATGTCTTCGTCTTGTATTTCGCCAATTGCTAGTCTGTGAATGATTTTAAGTATTTCGATTTTTGTAATACTTTCGATGTTTAATTGTTGTGTTATACGGTATACAGTTTCAGTACTTATTATGGTTTATTCTTTAATACATGTCGGGTGATATAGGCGACATTTTCACCCTCCCCCTTTACCCCTTCCTCTCCCCTGATATATTTTCAATGAAAATCTGTACCGTTCTACCAAAATATGCATAGATATTCTTAAGGACCTGGTGGTAAACATGGCCACATTTCCCTCCTGGACTTCCCATCCATCCCCAGCCTTACATACATGGAAACATGTTTTTTTAGTGGCTTTGTAATACAATGGAACCTTTGTTTCCCCTCACAATCTTATTTTTAACCTAATCCTCAACCCCTGCAACGCTGGGTATGAACAGCTAGTCAATATATATATATATAAAAAAAAACGTGTTTCCCTATCTGCCAAGTTTTCTCCACAACCAGCCACAACCACCCAATGGTGGTTATGGTGGTGGATAGCCGTTGGTGTCACGTCGAAAATATGCGAGTTTGGCGGGGTTGGCTGTGCGTGGGTGGGAGTGGGTGACGAAAATATACTTTCTAGCACATTGTTTTATAATGGGAAGGCCGCAAATACGTCAGGTTGTTTCAAAATAGGCGCGCCGACTGTATAGGTGAGTCTAGAAGGTTCCGGAAAAACCTGCTCTAGAAAGTTCTGGAAGGAGAAGGTTCTAGAAAATTCCCGAAAGTTCTATAAGATTCTAAGCTGAGTGGCGCGATGTGTCGGTGCGTCTAGAAGGCGCCTGTACATTCGATAAATTTCTTGAAAGTTCTGGAAGGAGAATGTTTTAGAAGGTTCGCGAAAGTTCTATGACGATCCAAACAGTGTACTAAAATTAATGTATATTATGGATGTCTCACAGCGACGAAACTGTATTTTATTATTATTATGGAAAAGTAGGTATAGAAGTCATTTTATGGTGTATATCGGACTTACGACCGATCGTATGGTAGGCTTAAGTGATCACTTTACACATGTGTAACGTTCGCCATTTCCACCATGATAGAATATACCATGTCTTACTAATTTTTGAAAGTTGTATATATTTGGATCATATGACACACATCACGTACGTGTCGTAACAACCTATTATACCGGCCTGTGACAGCCATTTTCCTTCCCCCTAAATCCCCACAGATGTCGCTAATTATTTTTGATATCGTTAATGTCGATCAAATGAGACTCCCACAATCGATTTTACGGAATTTATGAAGCAATATACTTTTTTGTGTAATGAAATTCTTTCCGAATTACTAACATTACAATAGGATACTCCAGAAATATTTATTATTTCAATTTTTATTAAATTCCCTTTTGTTGCCGCGCGGGCACAGCTAGTAATAAATATGAAAGCTGTCATGAAGTATCATTTTTGGCGGGATATAATGATGGTTTTTGCACCGCACAATCTGTCTGCAAAAAAGGCTATTAAAACCAAGAGAAATGATATTCGGCGAGGGCGCAAAACTTTACCTCCCTCACAGCTGTAAAAGTTTCTCTTTTTTCTTTCCGTACCTCTTCACCACCTGCCTCTGGACATTATCTTCCATTTCATATTTAAGCAGCTCCTACTTGTAGAGGACGTCCAACTTTGGGTTATTAAGTTCGCATCAAAAGAAGTCTTAGCAACTAACTAGCGTTGCGAATAAACTTCTAAGATACTTTGAAAGCGAATTTCTTTCCCCGGCCTTTGGGGATTTTTAAACGTCTTAGTGAGTTGTCAAAGTTGCCCCTTGTTTGTCGATGTACACGGACGCAGAAAATCATTAAGCGGGCGGCTTACTCACTTGCTTACCGTCACGCCGGGGTAAGCAGAGAGGATAGAGCGCCACGCTCTTCTGTCCTGACGTACAACTCTCGCCTCATCCACATTCGTACGTGTTCGCATGCAAGCTCGAGGCTTTTGACGGGAACATCTTCCAGTATCTGGTTAATCTGGTCATGCCACGTCTTCCGCGGTCAACCCTTGCGTTATGTATCTTTCTTGCCATTCTTTCCTCGTTTATTCGCTCAACATGCCAAAACCCCTGAGCGACCCTTTTTTAATTCTATTAATTATGCTAAGATCAGCTTTGCATTAATTCCTAATATCTTCATTCTTTACTCCACACATACGTACACATTGATTTACCACACATACGACTGAAGGAGCTCTTCTCCACTGCATTCAGTCCAGCTCCAGGCTTCACTTCCATACATTAGTGTTGGTACCAGAATTCCATTATGTGCCGGGAAACAAGTGGCCAATTCCAAAAAATCCCCAAATCCACTTTGATAATCGGTTTTAAATAAGAAAAATGGATGGATTAATATTTTCTGCTTAACGAAACTAAGCATAGGTGCTGTTTTACATTCAAAATTACAGTGACCCATTTTAAATTACAAATATATACATAAGGTCTCTCGTAACTAGTGGAAAAAACTTCGGAGGAGTCTTCTCCGTTCAATTTTGAATGGAAAATATTCTTCACCCTTTGGGTGAAATGTCAACAATTAAGAAGATAAGCGATATCAAATTTTGCATTTTTGGTGTTGTTACTTCTTTGGGCCGATTGAGGGTGAATTTTTTATTGTAACGCAAGTTACGCAAAATGCGCGAGCATGTAGCGGAAATGCGAGACCACGAAACGCACGCACATCCATTAAACTTAATTAAGACTGGATATTCACTGCAAACGCATATTTCAATTTTTTTTTCGAAAATGTGGCTTTTTATTATCCATTTGAATCAAAATATGTATGCTAGACTACATTTTATTGATAACAATAACTTAGATAAAACCTTTGTTCTTATACAAAAGTAATAAACGGAACATTATTTACAATAATAATTAAGAAAATTTAGTATTAATCGATAGACCGCGGCCGAAAAATTCGTTTTCAATGTCTTAGAAAAAACCAACAACCAACAGTTAGTGAATATTTATATGTACTCAGAATATATTTTATTACGAGTATAAATCTAGTATTATGATGATAAAAGCGTACAAAAATAATTAAGAAATGTTCAATATTAATAAAGTAATAGACTTTTAAATTTGAAAGAAATTTTTACGTTTTTCGATGATTTTAAACAATATATTGTATTTAATCCCGCGTTATGAGTCTTTAAACACTATTTAAAAGTTAGTTTTTTAAATAAAAAACGCGTTAATTACTATTCAATAATAAAAATTCCAAAGTATGAAATATGTAAAACAAATATGATGCAGTTCCAAGGGTTAGTATAAATGCGTCTTAAATATTCGCAAGGACTTAAAGGTTAAATTCATTTCTGTAAATTTTTATGTTCAGTGGTTATTAGAAATTAACCAAAACATTTAAAAATTATTTATTCCAAATGTTTGTTATATTCCGTTGTCGCTCAGAATTTTGTTATATTGTTACGTGGCGTGGCTCGCTCGAAAAATGAAATGGCACAACTCGTAAAATAAATCTTTTATTATCGCTTGTACATTATCTCTCACATTTTACAATCGCTCGCAACGCAATCTACTGCTATTTTTTATTCAAACACAAAAGAACAGCTCTCTTTTGTTTTTCTACTCGGGTAAGAACCCTTCCATTTCTTCGCTATTTATTAATCATGTTAGTTCTTATTTCAACCACTGGGCATACCGGCCTGCCGTTCTGCGCATGTAACACTTTTCTATGGAACTGTCAAATGTCAACGAACAGCTCGTTACAATATAATAGTTTTGTTTTCATTTCCACAGAGAGCACACGTCAGGTTTGTTGGGTGAATTTTAAAGAATTCAGAAAAAGATATCCGTATTTATTTTAAACACGCTAATACGAATGCCTGAAGGTACTGGAAACATAATACCTGCTCATTACTGTCTGCCTTGTATTGTGTCTAGAGATGCGAAATCGGAAAGATTTCATCTTCTCTCAAATCCAGGCGACTTGTATTTCATTGAGCAATTTGCTATATTTATATTTAATTTATAATGAAATAATTTCGTCTCTCGTAGAAGCACCCACATAATATAATATTCCATAAACATTCGAGTCCCAAACTTTATAAATATATATAAACTGATTAGACTTCGCAATAAATTATATAGAGGGGGAGAGGGAGGCATAGTGTTGTAGCGGGGAAAAGCGGGACAGCAACCGCTTGCTTTAAAATAATGGTGACAAAGCAACACAAACGTTGTGATCGGACTTAGCCAGCACGTCAACAAACTGTTTTTTTTTTTTATTTCTTGGCGTCTAAACCATCGCTTTATTTATTTTTTAAAAATATACTAAGACTTTTTATAAGGGTCAGTAACGAACTATTGACAGTCTGAATATGAAAAAATAAAATATAAATACTTTCTTATTATTATTTTTATATGTAGGTACGTTATAAGAATACAGATACTGGATATTGTCCCCAGAGGAATGATTAATTAATTAAGATAAATTATAGAAGTCTCACATCATTACCAACTGCGAAAATCTATGAGAAAAGACTACAAATGTCTCTATGATAGAACATTCAAATTGACAAAAGATTCTGAGATTTGATCATTTATATGTAGGACTTTAAAAATTTGATAATGTGTGGATGTTCTTACGATTTACGATGGAATTGGTAAACGTTGCATTGTGTAAAGTGATCACTTCATACATAGAGGCTGGAATCACTGAGCCATCGCATAAAAAGTCCACACACGTCTCTCACATTCATAGCTTCGTCTCTGTGAGACTTCCACTTAATTACTTTCTTATTAATTTTAAATGTTCGTATATGTACTAATACATTTATGTATGTACATAAGAACCCTCGTAGTCCAGTGCCCAAGTAGCTGACTTTCCATACAGCGGGTTTCCGGGTTCGATTCTCGATGAGATCACAATACATTTACTTGAGTTTGTCAAGCTTGGGAGTTTTCGCTACATTAATTGGGTCTCATAGCTTGATGTAGCGCTAAAACGTGTATTGAAACGGGTATTTATTTCACAATCTATATAGTATATTATATTGCTCCGCTTTGCTCCATGCGGAGAAAATATAATACTGTTATAATAATTATATCAAATTAATGATGCATACAATTTTTCGGTTTAAACAACATACACGAAAAAAACAGTTGTATAAAAATATTTTGTCAAATTTAATGCTCTTAAACCTTGATACCCCAATATGCCCCTCTCTCCCCCATAATTATTTATTTATTTGTTATTTATCTATTTATTTTCTTTACATTTTTTAAATAACACTAAACCCACAAAACGTCTTAAAAGACGTTTGTCTACAGGTTCATTTTCACAATTACAATGTTACTACATATAATTCATTGTACAACCAGAAGAGAAAAAACAATTGTAGTATTAATTTATTATTACCTAAATTATTGACTTGCTGCGCTAAATATTTCTGCATTTAGTTTCAACCGTTTTCAACAATTGTATTAATAAACAATTAATTTATAAACACCTAGCTTACCAGCGCAGCTTCGCACGCGTAGATTTTTAGTAACTTTTAGTCATATTTTATAAATTTGTGTTTTAACATTTACATAGGTATATAGATATATGTCTTCGCGGAATTTTTTTATAGAACTTTTTGAGTTCTATAACAACTTTATAGAAAGTATTTAAATATCTCTTACCGTTAAGGCAGCGTTCGTGAAAAACGCATCGCTCGACCGTATTTTCGTCGACTTTAATTGTAAAATGGGTCGCCACGAAAAGCTCTTTTATTTTAACGGGATAATATATAATCTATGTTCACCCTGAAAGTCCATTCTAAATACAGGTGAAAGAATTTTTGAAATCGGATGAGTAATTTCGGAGATTACCTCGTACATCCAAACTTACAAACTTTACCTCTTTATATACTAGTTTAAGATATACGTTATTAGGTACCGAATCCCAAACACACAGTCTACATAAAGTGGCACGTAGTCCAGGGTTAGGATATATTGTTAAAAAAATATATGTCATAAATCTTATGTGATGTATTTCGCTTTTGTAATTGGGCCTCCTGGCCTATCGAAGAGTAAAAAAATCTTATTAGATGATATGAATTTTGACAAAAAATTGCTAATTTTATCATTTCATTTCAACATTTCAAACGACCGAAATATTACAATGTTGTTCTTAACCATTGTATGAAAGATTTTTATTTCTTCGTATAGTTTTTGTCACTCTTGGGTACATACTGAAAAATATTTATTTTAATACATTTTAATACAACCTAATTTTAATTTAGTCACGTCGTTTTGATGTCGTTACATATTAAAATAACAATATTTTATAAATGTATTAGTAGATATAAATAGCCTTCCTAAACATTCACTTATTTTTGTATAATTTTTTACGTATATAAAATGAAAAATTAACACCAAAAGCACAAAGAAAGCGATAAGCCAAACCAAATGTGCAGACACAAAGAATATAACGTTTATCAAATATTAAAAAATATATATAAAATTAACATCTTAAAAAATTAACTCCCAAAAACAATGCAACATTAAAGTTAATGAAATAAATATTTTTATATTTTTACCAACAATATATTGTTGACATATAAATTTAAAATTTCCTTAATATCGTTCTTTCTACGTCAAAAGATAAGTTAAAACTATTCTAAAATCTATAATGAATAAAAACACACATTTATTTTGAAATTTTGATAGCTAAAACAAATTAGATGAATCATTTAGAAGAATAAATAATAAATAATATATACATAATTATTACCGGAACTCGAACGGTGGACTTTTTTTTGTCGGGAGAGTGTTTGACAAATTGAACTATTTTAATTATTTAATTTCAGGTATATTTTCGACATTACTTCCACTATTATAGTGAGACATTTATTATTTCCGAAGAATAAGGTATTATCTTTAAAATATATTTGGTTGGTATCAAATCTGATTACCTAAATAATAATGGATTTTAAATTCTACGTCATCCAATATGTTTTTCATTCGATACCTATTCGAAGGTATTTCGGCTTCATTGCGAATAAAAACCTGAAAACTTTCAATGGGGAACAATAGATGCCTCACTGTATATAATAAAATAAAAATTACGTGACAAAATGTGTTTAAAATGTCGGCTAGTGAAAGTTCCAGCTACGAGTCACGATTATAACAGTGTATGTATTTGTTCTGTTTACCCTTTTAAATGAAAGTAATTTATTTTAATTAAAAATTATAATGTTAATTAGGTTAGTAAAATCTAATCTATTGTATTCCTAATGTAGATTTACGTATTTTTTCTAAATAATATAATCTCTACTTCACCTTTATACAATACATACATTTTTAAAACGTTCAATATTTGTAAATCTATGATTTTTTAAAGTTTTATTTTGAGTGTATATTAATTATAAATAACTTTAAATTACTGCATTAAAAAATTGTTCATTTTTTAAAGCAAAAAAAACTGTATATTTAAAAATAATTATAAACATTCTTATAGTTTTTAGTTTGAATTGTATTTAAGAAACATTTGTGACAAATATAAAAATGATACATTGTATTATTTTGTATGAAACATTTATATCGTGTGTGTGGTATTTTTTGAACATTTATAATTAACAAATTTTCATGTGCGGATTTAAAATTGTGAGGTGAGAGGAACGGTAGAGAAAGAAAGAGAGAGAAAAGACACAAATCCATAGAGATCGTAAGATTTTGAAAATACCAAACAAGAAATAGAAGAAAACGTCAAAATGCACATCAAATAGGGGAAACATGCAAAAACATGCATTCATAACATCAAAGCAAAGTACATACGATTAAAATTTTATTTAAACTCTTCATAATGTCACGTTCTATTATATATTATTAAATATTATCAAAATAATCAGCGAGTTGTGCATCACAAGAATACTAAAAGAAAATCTGAAATAAAAACATTTTTATATTCAATACGACAACCCCATCTGTGTACTTTAATACGAACCAGTTAGATTTAGCCGAGGTATACACCAAATAGATTACAGTGAACTGCATTATCGACGAAAAAACAGATTTTTTTATAAATTACCATACGGGTTGTAACGGAGCTAGTCCACAATTTTTAACAGGCGGATTCCTGCCTTGATAATGTTTCGAAAATGTTCAAGCAACCACGACCAAATATCAATAGTTATGGAGATATGCAATATGAAAGTTTACATTTTGTTTTAAATACTTCAAACATATTTTTTGCAAAAAATTGAACTATCATTAGAGTTAATATTCGCTTTTATACCTACCAATCGAATAAAATGATAAAAATCTTCCTAAAATTGAAAATAGAATTTTTTCACAAGGTTTTTATCATTTTATTTGAGTTATATTGAAGCAAATGATTTTTTTATAATCGACATTAGTTACTGTAATAATAGTTTGACTTTTTGCAAAAAATATGTCACAAATATTGAAAAAATGCAAACTTTGATATTGCACATATAATCTCCATAAATATTGTTATTAGGTCATGTTTGCTTGAACATTTTCGACTCATTATCGAGGCAGGAGTCCGCCTGTAAAGTTTTTGCTACTGGCTATGAGACACCTGTATAATATTTCATATAATTGCAAATGACGTGTTGACTCATTGAGAACTCTTCGTATTATATTTTTCTTGTTAACATGATCAGGTTTAGTGATAAATTCGCTCTAAACCGTGAGCCTAGAACGGATTATTGCTAAATACACATATTTCTAGAACAATCGGGTTCTATAACACAGGTTGTAGAACCTTTTTACACCAATTTAATATAACTATTTTTACTAGAATGCTGCTATATGTCTGATTAAATATTATAACTCGAATTGTGATGCGAATAAAGTTCATAATGGTAATCATTCACTAGTATTACAAATTTTTTCATCAGTGGTTCATATTAGATTTGTTTCAACTCTATACCAACCCAATCAAAAAAAATCCATCATACTAAGAATGTTCCTGTTTATAAAATGTCTTTCAGAAATAAGTTGCCAAATTAATGTCCAAAATTTTCCTTATTTGAAATAAGCAGTTATGACATTATAAAGAGTTACAAAACAACACAAAATACACTTCGACCTTACGTTATCCGATAGGAAAATTATTGGTAACAATTAACATCGAAAGCAGCCTCCAACACTCCTGGAAGGCTGTCGGGAGCTGAAGAATGAAGGTTCTGAGGGCTTGAAGGGTGTGGAAGATGACAGACGAGGTCGGTGAGAAGAAAAAGCTGCAGTGTGTGGGACAGACCAGGAAAAACTAACACTCAATGAAGACAATGATGTGACTGACACACATACACTAGTCATTAAGCTCTAAAGTGTGCTCATGAAGATCTCTACTGTAGTCTGAAGTCTTATGCAAAAATAAAATGTCATTTCACTGTGTTTGATAGTAGACAGAATAAGTAATACAGTAATTGAATCTTCCATATGGCTGCAAAAATTAGATGTAATCTTCGTAAAAGTGCGTTTTTTACTTTTTCCTCTAGATCCAATATTTACAGAGTTAAGAATTATTAAATATTTTATAGTTAGAGAACTTGGTTCAGATACCTTCCAGATGAATTTATCATAAAAGTTTGGTCGAAATCTGATAAGAATTACAGGAATTATCGCGTTAAAAAAAAACAGTCAGGTGTGCAAATATTTGTTTAAATGGAGGGCGATTTCAATGTTGATACCGTCGTAAATCCTCTGCATAAGATAGTAATTCTATCGAAATGTAGATAATAAGAAAGAAATATGTATAATAGAAACTGGTGTAAAGACAGTTTTGAATTCTCGTATAAAATAAAATTATCACTCAAGAGGAAGTTAAACAAAACAAACATAAAATAATGTATTATTTTGTAACGTGTGCCGTGCGAGTTCTGTCCACAAATGCAGCAATTTCACTCACCGACGGTCGTCTGCCTCGGCCTCTTCCAGATCTGCTGTTATCAACAATTCGGAGCTTGAAAAGTTAGAGACCCACCAGCCGAGCCGGCCAGAATCACCGTAACTTACCAAGCATCTCTGCAGAACAGACACGGAAAATTGCTGCAAGAAGAAGCGGAAACCGACGCAACCGCAAAACCTTCATCCGCGCAACCCTTGAAGCAGCCAGGCGGACTTACAGTAATAATATTAATAAAGGACACCAAAGCGCCGGTACATTCGGAACCGAATAACGACACACGACGGGCTCGGACGTCCGCCCACCCTGAGGATGAGTCAAGCCGCGAGAAGGAACAGATCTTGCACAATAGAGGAAAAAAGTATATATTTAATTTAAAAGCTCATCTGGCGTGGCCTCACCCGAGTGCACTCTGTTTCGGGACACGTTAGGATGCCGCCGACTCGCCGACGTCGGACTCTGGGATCTTGATCTTTGGCTCATGAATCTGAGTATGGCCTTTATCAGGTCTCCGCCCCCCGCGTCAGTCATGACCTGGGTGCCGTTCTCCGTGACTAGGAGGATCGTCCCGTCCGGGGACACGTATCTGGTCACGTTGGACTTGTACTCGAGCGACATTTTCTGGTGCTTCTGGTGGTTGGCGGGCGCCTTGGAGTCCGGGAGCTTGCTGGGGTGCAGGTTGTAGCGGTCTGGGAGACGGTCGGTGGGCGGGGCCAGGGTGGACCGACGCGGCGCGTGACGCAGCCGGAGTAACCTAGTCAGGAACAAGTCCGCCCCTCCGCGCTCCCGCCTGCCCTCTGGTCATCAAGTTAACAGTTTCGTTTCTCATCCAGTCTCGTCATTTCGTTTGCCTTATCATAAGTGTCTGATATATTTTGTTTTCTGTTTTGGTGTTGGGTTGTTCTGTTGTTCAACGTTGCTTTTGTTTTTTGAATTGAATTTTCGTGATTTGTTTCTCAGTGTGAGGGCTAGAATTGACTCGGCGAAGATTTGCATTTTGATTAACTAATACTAGAACGATATCGTCACCAAAATATCACATCTTCCAAATATTCTATGGCACGCTTCATTGCATTCATTTATTCTCTAATTATTCTTTAACCAATTACAAAGAATACAAACATCAATTTCTCGATGAACTTCAACCACTTTATTCACAAAAATACATTCATAATCAAAAATACAAATAAAAGAAATAAAAACAAAATAAAACTTTGAACATCTGAACTTATAAATAAATTAAAAGACAGATGGGATCCTTGCACTGAGTGACCCTATTATATAATTTGAGCTTGACATAAAGCTTTGAATACGAATAGTCTGATGATGCTACTATTAAATGATTTCAGTACTGTTATGAATGAAAGGCATTGGCGCGTTTGAAATGTGGATCTGCAGAAGAATGCTTGTGATCACCAGGATGGACAGAAAGATAAAGAAATATGTTTTGAATCGGATGAACAAAGATAAGAAAGTTAAAAAACAATAACGATAAAAAGAACACAATAAGAAGGCAAAGTGAGAATGCTGGATGGAGAAGCAGTTGAAGACGCCAAACCTAATCCTTTGCCCAACAATTATGGATTGATAAAAGACGAAGCAACGAAACCGCTGAAGAGACAACGCCAGATTGCCCACGAACCCGAAATTCAAGAACTACATTAAGTGACTGGATAAATAATAAAAGCACGAAGCATTGAAGCCATCTTTTTGCGATGGTCTGAGTTTCAAGACGCACACCATTATCGAAGAGCACTTTTTCGCACCAAAAAGAAACAGAAATTTTTGAAGAGGAATTCTTGCAAACAAGAATGAAGAATCCGACAAATTTTCAGCATTTTTTAGTAAAATATTAATAAAAATTAATTTGTCAATCCAAATCGAAAAATTCATTATTGTAAATGATGCCTGCTGATAACAAATTGTACTATTGTACATTGGGAACTTTAAAAGGAGGTTTAATCAAAAAGTATCGCGAATTTTGAATTTCTGCATATTATGTATGTTCGATTTTCGATTTATTCGTGGCATTATGTTGGTACTCATGTCTCTCACTTATGCCGACAAGTTCGGCCATTTTGAATGTTCCGTTAATTTTTGACAGCTACTTTGCTTGTACGTGTTTTCGTCTTCGATTTTTGCCTATTCCTAAAAAAATGGATCAAAGAATCTGTACAAATTTTGTGTGAAAAACAAAATTAAGTGCGTGGACGCATTCCGAATGTTGACTGTGGCATATGGTGAAGCTACCTTGGACCGAAGCAACATTTAACGGTAAAAAATGTTCTTAGAGGGCCGAGAAGATGTGAACGACGAAGAGCGTGCCGGACGCCCGAGCACGTCAACATCAGACGAAAACATCGATGAAGTGAAGAAAATAGTATTGGCCAATCGTCGAATCACCGTTAGTAAAGTTGCTGAGAATCTAAACATATCGACTGGCTCGTGCCATTTGATTTTTACCAATGATTTGGGCAGGAGACGAGTCGCCGCGAAATTCGTACCAAAATTGCTAAATTTAGACCAAAAACAGCATTGCATTAACATTGCTAAGGAGCTGTTGGACTCTGTCCGCGACGAACAAATTTGCTCCTGAGGTGCTAGTGAAGAATCATAGGTTTATGATTATGACGTGGAAACCAAAGCTCAATCATCCCAATGGAAGCTGCCGCACGAGCTTAGACCGAAAAAGCGCACCAAATTCGGTCGAATGTGAAGGTTTTGCATACAGTTTTCTTCGATTGCAGGGGCGTGGTGCATCATGAGTTTTTGCTACAGGATAGAACGGTCAATAAGGAATATTTCCTGCAAGTTATGCGCAATTTTCGCGAAGCAATCCGCCGGAAACGACCGGATTTGTGGAAGAACAAAAATTGTCTTTTGCACCATGATAACGCCCCTGCTCACACATCGTTGCTTGTGCGCAAATTTTTGGCCAAAAACAACACACTTATAATGCCGCAGCCACCGTATTCCCCAGATCTGGTCCCCTGTGACTTTTTCTTGTTCCCGAAACTGAAGAGACCCGTGAAAGGACGACGCTACGCTACGATTGAGGAGATACAGACGGCATCGTAGAAGGAGCTGAACAAGATCACAAAAAATGGTTTTCGAGGATTAGAAAAAACGTTGGCACAAGCATATAATATCTTGTGGGGATTACTTTGAAGGGGACAAAATAGATATTCATAATTTTTGAAAAAACATAAAATTCGCGATACTTTTTGAACAACCATGTATATGTATTTAAATAAACAAAGTTTCAATAACAATAATTTCGTTGTCTTTCTGTCTGTCCATAACTTTCTGTAACTTCTCTTTTTTTTATAAATAAATACTTATTCTTTAGGAACCGACACGTAAAAGTACTATCATTTTTGACGGGGTACAGCTAGTTAAAAATAAAACTTTTCCAATATAATGAATTGCAAAAATAAATTTAACTCAACGGAATGTGACGAACGCGTTAGAACTAGTCGAAATTTAATAAATATATTTTTAACCCTAGTACAACACGAGCAAAGACGATAAAATAACGTGTTTTATAAATTCGAATTGGTTACACAATTTATGTAAACGTATTTGAAACGAAACGTTGGCAATATTTGATGTTTTCAAAAGAAAACAAAACGAAAAAAGATCAAAGAAGCTTTTGATAATGATCTCGAAATATTTACACGGAATCAGACGTTTTTTATATTTTCATATATTCCTGAATACATTTCCAAATCTGCTACGCGCGAAAAATCGCCGAAAGGAATTCTAAAGGCTGAATGTAATTTTTAATATTTGGAAATTTTTATTTTCGCCGAGTGGAAACGTTCGAGACGAAATTGTATGTGATTTGAATATATTAGACAATATTATTTCGAGGGTCGAACATCAAAACCACGCTCAATTGGGGATCAAATGAGGTTTTACAAATCTGCCGGTGGTCTCCCGGCATTATGAGGGAATCGGGGGAAACAGGTATTATCATATTCATAATTTTGCAAAATTTGTGCAAACCAGCGACAGTTTAAATGCCTCAAACTAGGCCCGGTATTCAGTTAAAAACGTAAAACTCGTATTTATTTACCAGAACTAAATGCTTTCCTATCTTTACTATCTATTTCATAGTCAATGGGCTCAGTATTGAACTTTCTTACGCTTCTAAAGCGCGAACATTACTACAATTTCATCTCTTGGTCACATAGCCAGTTAAAATCATTGGAATTGCTTTTTCCTTGGTTGTGTGTCCAAGGAATCTTCCCTTGTCTGATAAAGTCCAAAATTATACTTGCTTAAATCACACTTTTGCGTCAAATATGCATATCACTTCGTACATCTGAAGACTCAAAAGGCGTGCTATCCTTCTCTATGAGTTTCCAGATGTATACAGAGTTCCATGCGATTGTAGAGCATTCTACATAGGACAAACCAAACTCAATATTACTACACATTTGAAGGAACATATTGGGGCAATTAAAAACAATAATCCTAATAAATTGGCAATCTGAGAAAATGCATCCAAAGGGAATCTCAGTTATTTCATCAGATTTGACGAGACAATTTTTTTATCAACAGAACCACGCCATATATATATTAGCGAGAGAGTCCATTGAAATATACAAACATCTCAATTTCAACAGACACGACAGTTATAAGCTATCAAGTATTTGGCGCTCTGTTATCACGACTTTGATTCGAGGCGTCTCAGGAAAGCCCGAAGATGTAATTAGTACATATTGCACACTAGCGACCTCTATCTTAGAAGAAGTAAACACTCCACAACAAAGTGCATATAATTTACGACCTCGGAAGAAATAATCAGT
Source organism: Agrypnia vestita (assembly GCA_016648135.1). Classification (NCBI taxonomy): domain Eukaryota; kingdom Metazoa; phylum Arthropoda; class Insecta; order Trichoptera; family Phryganeidae; genus Agrypnia; species Agrypnia vestita. The sequence continues at coordinate 17,800 of JADDOH010002375.1, forward strand.
TCGGCCTCCACCCCGCGGTGATAGGATGTTCTCTTGATGACGCTGGATAAGAATTCAGAGAATCGTCGCGATTTGCTTCTCAGTGAAATGAACGGTTCGTATAAAATATCCATTTTATTTAATACACAAATATGTCCAAGGACCGTATTGACAATCTTAACCCTTTAACTTCTAATGACTGTCCACTTCGAATGTCAGAGGGAAAGATCTCCAGCGAGTGGATTTTTCCAGCGATAAAAGTGACAGATGATGAGAATAGTCAAGAGGAGTCAATATATGCTAGGCTAGCACTGAACAGTGAGACGTGGAAATGTCTCCTCTGCAAGAAATATACAACGACAGACCCTTGTTTCATATCATACAAAAAGAAATGATAGCTTGGAAGAGTTTATTATGGTGGGCCACGTCGAAGAATGGAAAGGCAATCCTTAACTCCAGTGTGTCGGTGGTGTAACATAGGTCTACATGTCATAGAAAAAATGAAATATCAACCTTATTTACGAAAACTAAAACGTCACATTTTTTGTAATCATGGAATAGACATTTTCACACCAAAATAATTAAATTAAACTGTTACGAATGTACGGATTTTTTGATTAAAAAAGATTTATTCATTACTCTCGTACTTTCGGCCAGTGTGTAAAAGAGAGCAGAATATTGCACGTCGCAGTTGAATCGAGCAAGAAAGAGCACGACAATACCACACATTTCATGCAGGAGAGAGATGGCGGTTGCTTGGATTTCGGTGAAAGAGAAAACAATATCGAAAGAGCACGGTAGATCACGTAACACGTGTTAGACAAAGACGGACTGCAGTCGTCGCGTCGTTGAATTTAGTTGGTAATGATACGTCGGCGTGAGCGCACGCAAATTCGATATGCCATGATTTTATGATAATTTACTAAAGTAATGCAAATATGTATGTTTACCTTACATAATTATATAAAGGAACGTTTAAAGAGTCTTATCTGTTTTGTAAATATATATTTTTTACCACAGATTAAAAACAAAGTCGATTTTTAATCATGTAACACTGTGTTACACCACCGTTTCCGAAGGTATTTTTAGCACAGTCTTTTAAGAATTAATATCAAACACGAAGAAATGACAGCTTGGAAGAGTTTTTTGTCTTGGGCCACGTCGAAGAATGGAAAAGCAGTCCTTAAATGACGAGGAAAGTAATGGTGTATAGTTAAGAATGTAGGATGGTCACTGTATACATTCCGGAAAGACCGAAAAAGAATTGACAAAGTAACTGAAGTCTTACCTAGAAGGATTAGATATTGTCATTTCAGTTACAACAGTTGCTTTAAACGAACCTCATCAAAGCCGAAAAAACTCATTTGATAATTCTCCTAACGAGACCAATAACAATAATTCTATACGACATTAATTTACTTCCAGAATTAAACGCGCGTTCAATTGTGAAGCGGCCTTATCTCACGTAGCAGCAGTGTTCGAGCAACCAATCAGCGTTAAGTATACCATTAAAGGGAGATTTATGGTTGTCTTGGGAAGCCCGGCTAGCCATTCCGGCGGAATCTCCAACAATAACCCGAAATATTGTTGTGTTTGCCGATGCAGGGGAGCTGTCCAAAAAGGCGACTATCGACCCTACTCAGTAATGGCCGCTGTCCCTACTTCGCGCCACAGTTCAACAATAATTTAAACAAAAAATTAATAAAACTAAATTAATTAATCAATTGGAAAGACAAACAGAAAAATCTAATCCACGAAAAAAATATTTTAGCTACTACCGGGATTCGAACCCGGGTCGCCTCCTTTCCGGGGCCGGTGCTCTGACCACTAAGCTATAGGAGCCTTGTAGATTTCCGTGAATATATCGACCTTATATGTAATTCTCATTTTTATTAATTGAATAATTTTTATGTTTGTCCATAGAACAATCCAGTTTTTTAATATGATAATTCAAATTACTAGTAGCCAAAATATTTTTTCGTGGATTAGATTTTTCTGTATGTCTTTCTAATTGATTAATTAATTTGGTTTTAAAAACTTCACAGAACTTTGTTCTGAAAAATTACTTCACAAATATGAATGTGTTTCGTGAATTTAAAAAATTAATAAATTAATAAATATATAACAATGTTTTTATATGTAGGTATGTTCTGAGAACAGGATTTTTACACACAGTGACAGATGTATGGAAGCGAAGCCCGGAGCTGGCAGAAGAGGAACGAAAGTAGACTGAATGCAGTGGAGATGAGATGAGATGAGATTCCTCAGACGTACGTGTGGCAAATCCATTTATGACAGAGTAAAGAATGCAGATATTACGAACAAATGTAAAGCTGATCTTAGCATAATTCATAGAATTAAAAAGGGGTCGCTCAGATGGTTTGGGCATATTGAACGTATAATGCAAGTGTTGATGGCGCCAGAAAGTGAGGACGACCGCGGAAGACGTGGCATGATTAACCAGATACTGGAATATGGTCCCGTTAGAAGCCTCAACAACCGGCGAGCTTGCTTGCGAAGATGTACGAATGTGGATGAGACGAGAGTTGAATGTCAGGACAGAAGAGTGTGGCGCTCTATCCTCTCTGCCTACCCCCATGGGGAAATGGCGTGATGGTAAGTAAGTAAGTAAGTAAGTAAGTAACAGAATTTTATCCATAGGAGGATGATGATTTTCAGGCGTATTCTAGTACATACGTAAAATAATTTAGAAGAATATCATATACATATGGGTTATTTGGAAAACATTAATAACCTCGCAGGAGTATATTCCTGCCTTGATTATGAGTCGAAAAAGTTCAAGCAATCGTGACCTAATAATACCAATAGTTATGAAGATTGCGACATCCATTTTTTTTTAATATATCCGATTTTTTTTTTAAAACGTTGGACTATCATTACAGTAACTTATATCGAATACGAAAAATTCATCCCCTTTAATACAAGTCGAATAAAATGATAAAAACCTGCCAATTCCTATAGAAAAACATTCCAATTGGAGTTTTTATTATTTTATTTAACTTTTATTGAAAAGTGTGATTTTTTTGTAATCGATATAAGTTATAATGACAGTTCAACATTTTGTAAAAAATAAGTCAGAAATATTGAAAAAAAAAACTTTGATGCTCAATAACTATTGATATTAGGTCATGGCTGCTTGAACATTTTCGACTCATGATCAGGGCAGGAATATAGTCTTGCGATGTTATTAATGTTTTCCAAACAACCCTGTATACATTAAAAATAATATTTCTTATACTCCAATTTAAAATATAGAGGTATATTACCAGCTGCGAAATCTGTGTATACTAACTAGCTCATGAGAAAAGACAACAGATGTCTCTAGTATAGGTTTGTTGGCCCGGGTTCAAGCCCCATCTCCGACCGTTCAATTTGTTTTTAGTCGTGAATCCGAACGAAATTACGGACGAAACATGAAGTTACGGAGACAGACGTCGGACATTCGATTTTTAGCATTAAAATTATATTATTTTTTTATTACTTGAGTTTACGATTTTATTTCTGTTATTTTTATTTTATTTTATCATTTTTAGCTATACATTTAAAACAATCCTTTCTTCGTGTGCATTATTTATGTTAATGGTACTGTGTACCGTATAAAAAGTAATTAAATAAATAATTAAAGATTTTTTTTAAACATGATCAAATTATTTATGATAGAAGAAAGAATGGACAATGAAAATGAGGAGAAAGCTGATTCTAGGTAGATCTAACCTAGGTATATGAAAAGGATATATTAAATGCATTAACGCATATGAAACGAGTGCAATACAAATCCCAAATTTTAAATTTTGACTCATTTTGACTCCAAAACTATTTAGTTTGGTTTAAAAATATTCGAGACACTAGATTATAAAAAACTGTACAATGGAACTAGGTACACTCAGACCATCTAAAGAGAATTTTCATCCAATCTTCCTCAAAATATACACTGTACTCAAAGCAGAGTACGTGTATGTTAGCACAGGACTACTTACCCGTCGCTTCGGCCAACAATTCCAACCACTTTCAGAAGAAGTCTAGCCGTAATACGTCAGTGCAAAAAGTGGCAAACACGAGGATTGTTCTAATTCCTAGCCCCCTAGGGGCCACTAAAATAGAAGAGGTGCAAATATTTGCCAACCCTCTGGTAATTAGGGTTGCCCCGGCAATCCGCCCCCATCCACGAGATAAAGCCTCTTTTTAATCTTCAAATAATCGGGTACGGTGCTCGTTTAAATATAGAATAATGAAGGCTGTTTGATCAAGGCTCCAGAGTTGCGGAGTGATAAGGAATTGTTCCAATTGCTTTAATAACGCGAACTTTAATAAGTGATTTACTGCGGTTTTCTTAATCAGGATTATAATCAGACTCTACAAGATGAACTAAGACAGTAATTTTACATGTTTAAATCCTGTGTTTAAAACAAGTGAAAAATTAATGATTTTTTCTGAAATATCCGACAAATTGCATAATTTTCAATACCTAGACTATGAAAAGGAATGAAAGAAACATTCTCGACGCCTTCGAGATGTGGCGTCTTATGCTGGGAATACCGGATACGGAAATAGGTAGAACTAGACCACAAATGAACGTTCTTAGGTTTTCACGGCCACTCAGAATATTCTGGTTTATGTCTTCTGGGGTATTATGCCGTGTTTTTACGACCTTTCTGGCCGATGTTCGGAACCCGTTGAAGGGTGCATCATCGGGGCTGAAGTTTTGTTGTGTCGTGGTTAAGTATTGGCTTGCAATACTCAACCACAATACTGACACTCACAACAATGATGGACCCTGCAACGGGATCCGAAACGTCGGCCAGAGGGGTCGTAAAAACACGGCAAAATACCCCAGAAGACACAAACCAGAACATAAAGGTAATGTACTCGAAAGAAGAGGAATGCGCGGGCCGGCGCATGACGCGTGAGCGAGACGGCCGTCAACCATATATATTGTAATATATTCTTGTAACTATACGGGGAATAAATTTGTGAAGATTGCGCCGAGTCTTACTAAGGAAATCTCGGGGCACTCATAAAAGAAGAAAGTTACATTCAAGATCAAATACCAAGAAGAAAAATACAGATCAAGAACTCTGCTGCCGAAATGAGATACCTTAGGAGTGACATTATTGGACCAAGTGAGAAAAAATGCTCATGCATCATAATAAAAACATCTCAATTAAGGTGTGCTGGACACATCTGTCTAATGAAGAATGATCTCCAAGATACATCTTGGTCACCACGACTGGTGTTACAATTACTTTCACATCATAAGTCCTGGCACAACAATACATTATGGTGAATTTTGACTTACTCAAGCATTTATCTCTTCCTTCAGCTATAAACAGCCATGTTTTTGAGGACATAGTCGTACAACTTTAGCTTTAGAATTTCCAAGATCCTGCACCTGTTAGTCTTCATAATAACTTGGTCCAACTATCTAAGTCTTCATATTTTGATAAATCCTCTCATTAAACAAAGTATAGAGCTCAGTGTTCAAGCCTTTACGACAAAATTAAATTCTTAAAAACCACCCTAAGATATGCCTTAAAATTTTCAGTAATTTAAAATCAGCGAGAGATTGGTTCGCCATTACTGTTTAGGACGTAAAAAATTATATAGTTATAATAATAATAAAATAATACAAAACAAAAACAAATGTAAAAAACAATAATACCTCTTTTAAACACACATCATCTCAAACTCATTCAATTTTGAGTCATAATAACTTACAAATCTTTTGTACTTCGATATTTATTCAGCAATTTGTGTGTAGTCGTATTTTATACGCAATTTTCACAGGCATTCTGAAATTTTGGTGAGTTGAACCATTATGATGACAATTTTTTCTGGTGCTTTAGTGTTTTGTGTCCTGTATTTAAATGTGTAAGAAGAAAGTACATATTATGCAAACAGAACTTTAATTATAATATATTTTATTACCTTCCGAAGAACACTAAGTAGAAATGTCAGTCAGTGAAGCGATTTGATTAGCACTACACCGTAAGAAGTGGTATCAATTATATGCACCACAAAACACTTAGGACACGAAACAAGCAAGCTTCTGTCGTCTTTTGCAGAACATTTTGAGCTCTTGCAATGTAGCATAGTGTGCTCTTAAGTGTTTTGCGAACATATTTCTACGTGTAGTTGTGCGTTTTGTGTCTAGGTGTTATTTTAGTTTCTCAAAGAGACATACCATTTCCAAATACGGCACGCGAAACAATTTCTCGATTTTGAAAATTTGCTTAAATTAGACATTACACGCTTTTACCACTTGAATGTGATAAAAACATTTTAGTAAGATGTTAATCATCAATAAAAATAAAAGAAAATCTTACAGATTTTCTTAAAAACGATGTTTAAAATATACTAAAATAAATCACATAAGACACCAAATTAGGTTATTCAAGAGGAAGTTTTAGAATATTAAAAGTAATATGGATACTTCTTTGGCATTTTAATAAAAATCATAAGTTAGATGGTTGAAATATGTCATATTTTGATATACAAGACCAGTTTTAAAAATACGAGAAATTGCCTCATTTGCAGTTATATGTGAGCGCATATAAGCTGGTAGTGTTCGGGTGGGATCAGTGTGCAGATGACTATCCTGACAAGTCAACGAATACCTGCTCATGGAAACGTCTTCAGGTTTAGCTTCCATCAGTCACAATCTTGACTGCAGCTCAAGAATGGCTTAACCTTGTAGACTAGACAAGCAATAACTGTACAACGGTTGGTTGCGTATTGAAGGTATTCGTAGACCGCCAGTAAACGATCATGTTTCATTACTACTAGTGGCGTTTTGAAGTGCTAATGTTGACCAGAACACATTAAAAGATTTGAGGTCTAAATATTACAAACACCATTTGAAAAAACATCAAATAATTATTTTGCGATGAGTTCTTTTAACAATTCCAATTTATAATTAAACATCTATGTATTTTCAATACAAATGCTAACGATTCTGTACGTTGCCATTTGAATTTACATATTTAAATGTCACACCTTTTCAGTATATCAAAGTAAGCATTTTATTGGAAATTTATTCATATTGGACTACTCTTGTTTGAAATATTTTTTGTTAACAGACTGTTAAACCTGAATGCTTTTCGTAAAATACATTCTTTCATTTTAAATATGGATATCTTTTGTCGAAAGTGCCTATTATCCAAGGCTTTGATCAAGCCTGTATGTTTTTTTTTGTCAGAATTCCAAGAATTATTATCCAATAATTTAAATAGACGTCCGTCGTTTCAAGTTTCTATAAAAAAACACGTCTCGGAAGACATCGGTTGGAATCTCATGGTAATAATTTGAAATTTTACGGTTCTTTCATGGTTTCTGGTCAACTTTTTGGTGACTTGTTTGGTCCTAGGCTATGGTGTCGGCGAGATTGCGACAGTGGCGAAAGATAGACAGAGATATAGGTAAGAGACAATCGAGTGTTTGGACATGAGGAACGAGGGTTGTGCCTATTGATGTAGGCGCAGCTGGACTGAAGAAAACCAAGGATGGCAGATCATTACAGTACGCAATGTTTTGTGATGAAGGCTTCCAGTTGATAGCAATTGTTCAAGATTTTTTTATATTCTTCTGTTAAAGACCTGTTTTGGATCGTATTGCATGGTCTATCATCAGACCTGATGGTAAACCATGCAAGTGGATCACATTGATTTAACAATATAATTATAGAATTTCGTTTATTTGAATATTTTTGAGTAAGGTAAATCACAGTTGCTGGATTTTTGTTCCCACAAAGATCGTCAATAATCAAGATGTATTGTAGATGTTTAGTGGGATCAGTCAAAGTTACATCGTGTCAAGTGATCACTTGAGCCTTGTAAACGGCCAAAGGATGTCATACTAACTTTCCCAAATGAATATCTTCATCTTTATGATACACCTTTAATATATCTTGATTAACAAGCTTTCTGACATACTGTGAAGTGCATATGCAGTTGAGATATCGATCCCACAGACGTTTGCACAAAACATTGCACGCGTTGCAGAGATCGCTTAGGGGTTGGTCCATGCCTTGCGCTAGGGTTGTTCAGTCCAGCCGAGCCTGCGGGGTGTGTGGGGTGTCGGGGGTCCGCCCAGGGTGGGCCCTTACCGACGCAAGGGTTGTGGTTGACCATGGCGAAGATCCGGTCGCAGCGCTTCTTCATGTGGTTGTTGGGGCAGATGCAGCCGAAGAGAGGCGACATGCGCAGACCGGCCCAGGCTTCGCGGCACTGGTCCCTGGAACATGGAAAAAGTTACGAATTAGCGGTGACGGTATTGTAACGGGGCTAAAAAAAGAATCACGCACTTCTGTCAAAGTGACAGTTGTTTGAAATTGGCACAATACTACCGAAAGATCTGGTATCATCTTCGACTTTCGAGAGACATCTCCAAAAGTATGGAAAACGCGAGGAACTTCTCGATAACGCGGAAAACTACTCGATATTTCGATAACAGCGATGGCCAGTATAAATACGACACGCAGGAGTAACCGGAGAGTTGGTTTTACGAACGCGGTTGACAGGCGATAAAAGAAGCGAAGGTAGCCGCGGGCGGCGGTCAGTCCTGCCAAGCGAGCAGTAGCAGCAGTGATGCCAAGCGAGCAGAAATTCGATTCTAGAAAATTCTTACATAGCGAGATAAACCGAAGCGAAATAAATAAGTGCGGAAATTGATGGAATATTCTAGTGACAACAGTGAATAACAGTGAAAATAGTGTTAAAGCGAATATAAAGTGTCTATTTACGAGTGATAAATTATGAAGCAGTTTAATTTAAGGAACAGCGTTACATTTAATAGGATAAGTGACCTTGTACGTTTGTGTTTGATTAATTAATCGATAAACAATAAATCCCTTATTGCATTCCAGCGTTTTCTCTAATTCCTCGTGCAGCCACGACACGTGACAGTATTTTAACCGGTGACACACTAACCGTTTTTAAAACTTGTGTCTGATCTGATTGCATCAATGACTGGGAACTAATTTTTCCCAATTTGAAGCGCAAAATGCGCCATACAACCGTTATATCTTAGTTAAGAATCATCGGTACAATCAGATATAAATTCTAAATAACTGTACAGAAAATAACCAGTTACAATAACGGTATAGTACGAACATACGGGGAAATATGAACGGTGATACGACGCTCTCCTGATGACGCTGAATAAGACTTCAGCGAAACGTCGTGTCTTGCTTCTCAGTGAAATATACGGTTCGTATAGAATACCCGCTTTATTTAACACATAAATATGTATAACGATCATTTTATTAACCTTAACTCTTTAATGATATAAATATAAATTTATGAATAGACTAGTGATTTCCAATTTACTGTAAAAAGTCTTTACTTTCTGCCTTTACAATATAAAGAAGATGATATTATTAATATTTTTAATAACAAAGCATTAACTTTGTGGTTAGACATTATAGCAGAGTGTTAGTTAAATCAGTATAAACCACTACCAGATTTACCGGTTTCGAGACGTACCCGTCTCTTCTTCAGGATCAACACTACACTACACTACACTACTATGCTTACAACACTATACACCACAACCATATTACTGTTAACCTTTCACCAATATTTATCACGCGCATGTTAATCTTGTCAAAGACAAGCATGCACTAACTTGCCTACATAACGATCACAAATCTGCGAGAGAGAGGGAGTGAGAGGGAGCGGGGTCTAAAATGGGTGTTACCAGATATTTTGTGAAATTTTGAGCATGCTCATTAGCATGCTCAAAACTAGCACAGTACAGTTGTTAGGGCAAGCCTAACAACTGTACACACTTGCTCATTATTAGCTTGCTTATTTTAATTTTAAAGCTTACAATCAAACACACATGCTTATTAGTGTCATGCTCGGTCATAAAATAGAGAGGAACTTTAGTTCAAAATTGAGACTTTGCGAACTGAAATAGAAAATTCAAGTGAACGAATAAATCAAAACAGTTCCCGAGTTCCATCATTTTTGATTATAGTTTTTTATAATTTTTATTGTAAGATTTGAATCATTCATGTTTTTTAATAAAGTTTCAAAAACATTATTTCTTGCTTTATTATTTTTACATAGCGGTGACCGAGTATTCCACAGACATTCGTGATTCCTATAATAAGTCACGAAAAGTCTCTCATCTCCCCAACGCGCCATATTTGTTTCATCTGTCGCGGACTGAGAAGATCGCATTGATGATCAATACTAGCCGCGAATGACATAGGCATGCTCATAATAAGCAAGCATGTTCACACACGCTTAAAAGATACCCCTTCTCATGGTGAATGACATTAGCATGAGCATTACTAGCAATGTGGGTACACACATGCCACTAATAAGCAAGGGCTAAAGTAGGTCAGTGCTGCGCGTGCTCACGTGCCACTATCAGTACCTTAAAGCCATGTATTCACTAGGAGACAAATCGCAAAACATTCCGAGCGGCATGTCGCATCAACATCTACGCTCATGTTTCGGGGACAATGACGCGGTCATTTGACGTGTACACACCGGGACTCACATATCACTTGTCGCGGAAATGTTACCCGATGAGGTTATTATGACAGCTCCGCATCTATTTGTACCTACATCTATGATGACAGCTGCGTATGTATTTATTTTAACGAGTTTATCGAAACGTAAGAGGAGAAAAAGGTGGTGGGTGCGAAATTATTTACTGCAAAGAGAAAGAAGGATGAATATTCTAGGCGATCTTCGAATATCTGACGGATCTTTTGTCAATTTCACTCGAATGACAACTGGTTTTGACAATTTATTACAAATAATCGGAACTTCATAGCCAAGGAAGACAATGTTAAGGAACGCTGTTGGCCCTTAAATCATTTTATTTTTATATTCACGGTTTGAAGTGTCCCACAAAATTGTACGGCGATGAGTTGTCAGTTGACAGATACAGCGCATGCGCATTCACTTGTAAACATACCATGTGATACTGACGCGCAGACCGATGTCCCCGTGAGTACCGTGCGCAAGGCAACGTTTCCGCGGCACGTAGAAATGCCGCGCTATGTTGTGCGCGACGTTGCAACGTCACGTAGACTCTATGCCGCGCGTGATGTTGAGAGATAATTCCCCCCCCCCAGTGAATACATGGCTTAAAGCAATACCACGATGTAGATCAATTTTAAACGTAATCGGAAAATTCTCGTATCGTCCGCAGCCACAATAATTCATCACTCTGAAGCCAGGTCCGCATCGAGTCAGCGGCCAAATCTGTCCCGCGGGCATCTGGAAAAATCGATTTAAGAAAAAAACGTTCTCGACTCTGTGATTGAGCGGCCCCGTTCCGCGCCGGCTGCAGGCCCGGCCGGGATTTATGGGCCATTTGAATGCCGAATGAGGGCCGGCCGCGGCCGCGGGCCCGTGAGTGATGACGCGCGCCTCGCGGGCCGCTGCGGCCCTGCAACCGTGGCGCGCGAATGCCTTTTTCTCGGAATACGGAAACAGCACAAAGCTGATACAATTGTTTACATCTCAACGAAATGGAAATGGACAATAAATTTTTCTGTAGTATTATTGTGACGAATGTGCGGACGCTTGGATGAGTGAGAGGCAAGCGTGCGAGCGAGACGCGTGGATGGCGCCCGTGCTGTTGCGCCGCACCGGGCAGAACGAGATTCACCGGGGTCCGAATCAGTTGTACATATTGTATTATAAGTAGTGTCTCCAATAAATGTTATTACCTACGTAACGCGTATTACTAGAAGAACCCGATTATTCCCAAGTGCGTAGGCCGAGTTATATTGCCTACGCACGCAAGAACATCACAATTATTTTTTTTACTTTAACTTTAACTATTATTATTTGTAACTTTAACTTTATTATTATTTCATCTGTGTTATGTTTTTCTGTATTATTATTACCTTTTAACTATTATTATTGTAACTTTGAGCTGTATTATTATTTTAACTGTCTTATGTTATTTAAAAAAAAATATTCTGTATATTTGTAAAAGCCCATAAGGGCGTTAAATAAATAAATAAAATAAAAAATATATTTTGAGAGTGTCCAAATTTTTCAGAACTGGATTTTGTCACAGGGACGTCAATAATCAATCAATGTACAGGGTGTACCAGAGCCAGCAGCAGAAACTTGGCCGGTCTCATGGCCTGTTGATGCGTTTACAAAAAAGAAAAAAGCTCCAAAGTAAAGCTAAAAACTCCAAATATCGAATATAGATGTCTCGTTAGCGACATCTGTGGTCATTTAAGGGGAATGAAAAAGCTTTGGTGCCGGCCGCGCTGAGGATAGTTGCAACTCATATATGAAACGTGCGTATAATTTAAATATATACAACTTCCAAAAATTAGTAGACATGGTATTATGTGTGGAAATGGCGAACGTTACGTTGTGTAAAGTGATCACTTAAGCCAGCCGTAAGCCCTATGTACACTCGAAAATACTTCTTTACCTACTTTCCCATAGAAATACAGTTTCGTCTCCGCGAGACATCTATAATATACAGGGTGTACCAGAGCTAGCTGCAGAAACTTGGCCGGTAGATTCCTAACTATGTTGTGAGTCTAAAATGTTCAAGCGACCGTGTTCTAACGTCAATAGTTATGGAGATATGCGATATTAAAGTTTGCATTTTTTTTCTATATTTCTTACTTATTTTATGCAAAAAGTTGAACTATCATTACAGTTACTTATGTCGATAATGAAAAATTAATTTTCTTCAACACAACTTATATAAAATGATAAGAACCTTGTAAAAATAAACTTTTTTCAATTTTTGCAATCAATTTTTCATAAACGATGTAAGTTACTGTAATGATAGTTCAACTTATTGCAAAAAATAAGTCAGAAATATTGAAAAAATGCAATCTGTGATATTGCATATCTCCATAAATATTAATATTCGCTTTGTATGAGATGTTACCACAAGTATTATATCAATTTTATTTCTTATTATTTCGTTGTTTTAATTTTTTTAAATGCACAAAGCAAAGAAAACAATGGTAAATGTACTTTCATTCAAAAGAAAATTTCCTTTCTGACAAGATATTGTGTTTGCTTTCACGTTACATTTATTATTTTATTAAATTAAGGGTTTTCAAAATGAGATGTCGAGTGGACAAAAGCGAGCACTTTCGACAACCCTTTCTGTTCGAATGACACATTCTCTGAGTCAATACCGGATGGTTTTTACCGCAGAGGCATTGAAAAACTTATAGAACAAGGAGTTTTAAATAACTAAGAAAAATACTCTATTGACTAGTTTATTGTAATTATTGTATTGTGTTCTTTTATCCTGCCTGTCCTGGTCATTCATTGGCTGGCTTAAATGATCGTTTCACACATTGTCGAAAGTGATCAATTAAGCCAGTGCATGACACGTCATGAGCCCTGTAAATGCCCAAAATGTAAGACATCCATACACACTTTCCAATATAAATTGGGTCTTCTATGTAGGACATCTATAATTCATCTTCATGATTTATTTATTTATTTAAATTAACGGACATAGTCATGAAAGCAAGGATAAATGAAAAGAACTAACAAGATGGAGACAAGATCTAGACTCAGAGATTGTTTGAATCTGGACAGACTTACACCGAAGAAGTCCAGATCCTGTCTTGAGTTTATAAGACGACATAACCGTGACATGGGAGCATGGAATCCATAATTGGTTCTATGATGGCTAAGTTATAATAGTTCATTGTTTCTGAGCCTACGGGAAGGGATATTGAATTTTATTTGGCCCAGTGATGATCCCTTTGAGAAAAAAATTGGGATTTAAAAATTTGAACACAATAAAAAAAAATGTAAAATTCAGTCGGTTTATTGCACATTATATTTTTTATACAAGGTTTGTAAACGAATTTGCAGCTGTATAAAAGAATTAATTTTTCAACGAATGAATGGGAAAAACGTTTGAGAAGCTTCGGGTTATTTATGTAGATTTTAATGCAGACAGATATTAGTGTCTCGGGACTCGCCGGAGGATACTTGTTACAAAAGTAAGGTTATGATTCCTAACCAAATACAGTTAGCAAATGTCGGAGGTTCGAATCCCGAAGTTTGGAAAAAGTTCGGTGAAATAGATAAAAATAAAAATGATAACAATAGTCGACCCTGATCTGAAGCGATTATTTTAAATCGGCAAATTTTTTGGACGCTATTTAATATTTCTTTCAATTGGAGATGCGAACACGGAATACGTCATACGATCAAATGAATATTCTTACTGTATTAAAAATAAGCTGAACCCTTTTTTTGTATGAAAGTTGAACTAAATTGCTGGTCTCGTGGAATGGGGCTCGAACCAGCGACCACTGAATCCCTAGGCGAGAGTCTTAACCTTCTTCTTCTTCTGGATCTTATTCTATATTGACCTGACTCGCATAGGAGGTTCCAAATCTTCCTATCTTGGTCTTCGCTATCCACGTCAGCCCAATTTGTCCTCCAACTGTTTCCGCCAGCTCCTCCTAGGATGGCCCCTTGGTCTTCTGCCTTCTGGTCTTGCCTTGCTCGTCGGCGACTATCTGCTGGCATCCGCAAGATGTGTCCCAGCCACCGTAACTGTGATTTCTCGATAAACGTCAATAAGGGTTCTACTTCGAGACATTCTCTTATTTGAGTATGTCTGATTTTGTCCCTTCTGGTAACTCCTACTATTCCTCGTAGAAATCTCATCTCGATGTAGCCTTGAGCGGGTTCTTTAGGTCAAGATCCAGCGCTCGTGGCCGTACACTAGGGTTGGCCTGAAAACTGATTTGAATCCTGCCAACCTTGCTCGCTGGCTGAGCTCCGCTTGTCTAAGTACGGGATAGTACACAGTGATCGTGCTACCTGGCTTGCGGTTCCCATCCTCCTATCCAATTCACTTTCTTGCTTCCATCCTGAGATGTTATTACACTGAGGTATTTGAAACTGTTCACCTGTTCACCAGGTGAATACAGTCTTAATTACTAGACTAAAAAGCTACTTGAATAAAAATGTTCTTAAGTTTTCAAGGTCGTTCAGAATCTCCTGGTTTGTGTGTTTTTAGGTTATAAATGCGGTATTTTTGCGTTTCGAGTCGTTTCGGTACTTACAACAAATGAAGCGCACACTTTGTAGTCTTCAAATTGGTGAGTCATGAAACCCAGAAACCGAAGTCAAATGCAGAATTGAAGCATCGCGAGCTGCTTTTAACAAAATGAGACAGATATTCTGCGATGACAATCTTAACCTGAAACTTCGACAGCGACTGGTCAAATGTTATATATGGTCAGTCCTGCTGTACGGAGTGGAATCGTGGACCCTCAAAGTAAGTAGCATGAACCGGCTGGAGGCGTTCGAAATGTGGATACATCGGAGAATGCTCCGGATACCCTGGACGGATATGGTCAGCAACACAAGAGTTCTTCAAAGAGCTAGAGTGAATAGAGAGTTGCCGACAAATATCAAAATCCGAAAGGTATCGTATTTGGGTCATGTGCTCAGAGGAGAAAAATATAAATTGCTCCACATGATTCTTATGGGCAAGATAGAGGGTCGTAGAGGTGTTGGAAGGAGACAAATTTCCTGGCTCTGCAATATACGCGACTGGACGGGCATAAGAAGTGTTGGAGAGCTGTTTCGTGCTGCCCAGGACAGGGACGCTTTCTCTCGGGTGATAGTCAACGTTGGGGGGACCTGACATGACACCAAAAGAAGAAGAAGATGTGCGTGTTTTAGTTTTCATTCTGAAATGAAGTTCTTTCCTTCGCCTGATATATCGCAACCCCTTACATTAGTGAGCATCTCCATTTATTCATTTTAGCCAGGGAGATCAAATAGTCCAGAAAAATCTACAAATTTCGCTTTTCTGATTTCGCATTTTCATTTGTAAAATCGCGTAAAAGTCTCTAAACGAGGAAATTTTAGATTCTAATATGAAAAACAAATTAGTTTTTTTTTTCATTTTCGCTTCCGGCCGGACCGGAAGCAAGATGGCCGCCGGACCGGGCGCAATCGTCTAGAGACTGCGCGCTGTTTTCGCCATTTCCTGACAAATAATCTAGGGCGGATGCTGCCGAGGTCCGGCGCGGGAAGTATTTTTATATTTTATTTCAACCCCTCGGGGGGAAGCTCCCCTCCCGGCGGGCTCGCGATTATCTGAATTTTTAACGCGAAAAATGGAGGAAAAATTATCGTAAACGCGCGCCGTGAATATTTCACGCGGGACATTTTCGCCGATTTACATTTTTGTGAATTTTTTGAGAGATGTTAAACAATTATCTATCAATACAGGGTGTCAGTTAAATTTGTATAAACCACTACAAGATTTTAGGTCTACCGAGACGTACCCGTTTCTTCGCCAGGACCAACACTTCACTACTATGTTCACAACACTATACAACACAACCATAATATTGTTAACTTTTCACCAATATTTATCACATGCGTATTAATTTTGTCAAGGACAACTAGCCTACAGAACAATCAGGAATCTACGAGGGAGAGAGAGTGAGAGCGGGCGGGGCCTAAAGCGGGTGTTACCAAATTTTTTATCAAAATAAAATTGAACAAATGGGCCTACCACACGCACAAGTATCACCACACTTTTGCATGCGCGGTTGCTTGCATGGTTGCTTCGTGTACAAAACACCAACTACACGCACGGTGTTCCGTGAACAAACGTGCGTTTAGTTGGTGTTTTGTACATGGTGTCCCGTTTACAAACCGGCATGCGCATGCAAAAGTGTGATGATACTTGTGCGTGTGGTAGGCCCACAAGGGCTGTATGGAAAATAGATTTGGTTATTTATTAGAAGTGCTTTATTATTTACTGCTTCCCTAAATTAAAAAAAATATAAATTATTTTATCTTAAACCTTTATTATCGGTATTTAATATTTTTACCCCTCTTTTTGAGTCAAATTTATGATTATTTTTATTACTTACTTATTACTTATCAGATTTTCTCGCATTTTTATCGATTGCTGCGCGGAATGGTCGATAATCCTGCAATTCTTTGGAATGTAACAAACGAATGAGTCAATAAAAGTGAGTTATTTGTTAAGTGTGCTGAGTTGTGCTTTAGATACATATCTAGCAAGGAAAAATTAGATGAGTCAGAAAATAAAATGCGACTAATTTTTAATTTTTCGAAAAAGGACTATTTGATTATTTGAAAGGACGATACGAAGAATTTGGCAAGAAAAAACGGCATTAGTCAACTTGGTTCAACGTTCTTATGCAAATAAATAAAATTACTGGTGCAAAATTAGATAATTTATTTAGTTCCACACATATTGTTTTGTGTGAGCTAGTACATGATTTCACTCAAACATGTTGCATTCCATCTAGTCATTTAATAGATTTTACAATAAATATTTTGCACTCCTGTTTCAACCTCCTTATATTCACTGTGTTTTGAATCTCTTTTGGCAGGCTATCGAAGATTTTTAGACCTTTGTACATCTTACAATTTTGTGAGGTGTTTTTCTTTTTTCGGAAGTCTTATGTTGTCGCTTCCTCTTGTATTGTAAAAATGAAATTCATCCTGTCATCAAAGTATTTGGGTACTAATCCGCGTTAAATTTTAAATATTTGCACCAATATAAAGATTGACTGTTTCTAGTAGGAATGGGCGTTGAATGGACGGACTAGTTGAAATCAACCGTTGACGTTGCATCGACGCGTCGACGGTTTACGTTTATTGCATGGACTAGTTGAATTCGTAGACGGTGGACGGCGGACGCCGCGGACGGTGGACGATTCGAGATTCAACATGCAAAGCAACGAGCGAGAGCAAGACAAAACGTCTCCGTTTATTTCTCTCTCATCTCTCGCTGCCGACTTGTAGACGCCATAGACGGCTCGACGGGTAATTTCATTTCAACTCTAAAGTACACGATCATATGGTGCAGATCTGTGTACACGAACAATGACAGAGATTTGAAATTTGAATGCATGCGTAGGGAGAGATAGTCTTAATAAGCTATTATCTATTATTTTTTACTTGATTTTTTGCGATGTGCACGTGCGACGTTTCGGTGAATTCCCAATTTTACACTGTATAAAATAAAACAATTCTGTTTAATTATTTTATTTTATTGAACTATTATTAATTAACAGGCCGGCTAGATAGTTTTCTAAAATCAATATTTTATTCGATCGATCACGACTTCTTATATCTACCTGAAAAGGGATGGTAAAATTTAATTATTGTGTTATTTCTTTACTTTTCAACTTTAGCATATAAATGATAAACAAACTTGTAGGGAATAAAATTTTCTATACCTAACTATGGTCCTTATTCAGGAGTCCAACATTAATTATTATATATGTAATATAATCTTGAATTTAGGTTTAATTAATTTTTATTAAAAATTCCCTATTTTCAACTTAATATATAAAAAATAAATCTATTATTATTTTGTTTACACCACTTTTTATTGTTTTTTTTACATGTTTCGGGAACAATGTTCCTTTTCTCAGATTGAGCCTTAAACTAAAGTTGACAAATAATACAGATATATTTATTTATTAATAATTTCACCACAAAGTGAAATCCTGACTTTGAAAGATGTATTCTTCAATAAATTTCTAGATAACATCTCAAATGTAAAGTATTTTTAAATTATGTACCGGCAACGGTTGAGCCGTCGAGCAGCGTCGCGTCGAACCGTAGACAGTTGACCATCGTCCCGATGTTTAGATAGAACGTCCGCGACGTCCGCGTAACGAAGTTGACGCGTCAACTAGTTGACGAATTCAACTAGTTGATCGTCTCGTCGACGGCCGGACGTGGACGGTCTCGTTTCGTCGATGGTAAATACGTCGACGACCCATCCCTAGTTTCTAGTCCTAGGGCATTCAACATTTTTGTTATTTTAGTTCTCCTATTACACTTCAGTATTATGCGCATCGCTCTGTTTTGTACTATTTGTAGTTTCTTTAGAATTCCTTCGTTACTTATAAATAATATACTGGAACAATAATCTATGTGCGGGAGAATCATAGTATTTTTAGTTATATATCTTATTATTCTACCAAGTGAGAACACTTTTTGCGATTTTCTTCACAACATATTTAGTATTTTTTGTACATGCTAGTTTTGAATCTATAATAATACTGTCTACGTTTTCTAATATCTCATTTTCCAGTTTCACATTATATTTGGTTTCTCTTTTTTTTGCTTCCAATTATCATACATTTTGTTTTTGAAACATTTGATTTAAGTTTGTTGAATTGAAGCCATTTTGCCTCCAGTTCCTTATTAACATTGTAGATTGCTGTTTCCAGGTCACAAATAGTAATAACAAAGGCTTTAAGAGATATTTATATTTCGGGAACAAACGAAACTCCCAAATTTTGTTTTGGCGCTCATTCGGTTGCTACTTTCACCAGAATTATGCAGTAATGAATGTTTGGAACAAGTAGATGATTTTGTGTGTTTGGGAGGTATTTTCGATGGAAGAGGGAAGGCTAAGAAAGATATCGAAAGGAGGAAGGCTGCTGGTAATAAGTTGAACGGTGCTTTCGCTGTGAATACAATTATTTCTAGTAGAAACCTGCCAACCAAGGCAAGTTTAGCGGTACGCTAAGTAATTCTGATATCGACACAAGTGTATAGAAAATATAACCAGGAGCTGAAAGAAAAGAAACGAAAGTAGACTGAATGCGGTGAAAATTGATCTCTTGGGGGTCTGGCATTCAAATTAAATATAGAGTACTTAATGAACAAATCAGAAAATAACGTAATAGAATAAAGGGTTGCCCAGATTATTAGATCATATTCATGGGAATTGCTAATTTCCAATCGCGGATGGCTATAGTATGGTCCCATCAAATATTTTAAAGAAGACTAATAAAGAACAAATATTAAAACAATTGATAATGTGTGAATGTTCTTACGTGGTGGAATATTCTTAGGTAGAATTGTTGAACGCTCAGTGTAAATGAGTACTTAAGCCTGCTCATACACTTCATTAGCCCTGTGGTCACCCTGTGAAGACTTCTTTACATGTTTCCCATATAGAATAGTGAGACAGTGAGACTTCTATAATTTATCTTAATTAATGATTCATTCATGTGCTAACAAAATCCTGTAATTGTATTTTTAGAAAATAGAAGCAAATAAAAAATATTTTTAAAAATGTGTTAATTATAAATTAAATATCTGAAGACCCCATGGCAAGAAGTTGTTAACTAACATTCAAGTCATTTTGATATAATTAGACATTTGCATTTCGCCTTTGAAAAATGTGTTTTATTGCTAATTCAAGATTTATTTTTATTGATTTATGTCACAAAAATATCAAAAATACAAAGTAAAAAATACGCATTAATGCACAAAAAATAAAAATATACTAATTTTCCCTAAAAAAATGTAGTTAACAACCATTTTTTTGCCTCTGGAACTCATTTTTAATAGAATAACACCTTTTTAAATAGGAAAAACACGAACATCAAACAACCATTCAAATGTTATCCGTTTTTACCATCCATATCCAAAATTACAAAATACCTGGCATGTTAATTAATAATACAAAACATGGTATGTACCATTTAAAATTATTGAAAAATAATATATAAGTACATATTATAATAGTCTTCAAATAAAAACAAATATATGACAGTACTGCCTGAGTAAAATTTATATTAACAATAAATATTCCAATAAAATTAAAAGGCGTGTTAATTTCAGAATGATGGCATGA
Organism: Agrypnia vestita; assembly: GCA_016648135.1. NCBI lineage: Eukaryota > Metazoa > Arthropoda > Insecta > Trichoptera > Phryganeidae > Agrypnia > Agrypnia vestita. The sequence goes on from JADDOH010002375.1 coordinate 38,443, forward strand.
ACATATTATTATTGAAGATAACATGTTCTTCCCATTAGTAACTGATTGGATTTTTATGAAAAAGTGTAGTTAACATGTTCATCCCTATGATTTGAACATGTTCTAATTATTTTTAAGTTTTGAACTTATTTCCAATGGAAAGAATACAATATTTAGTTTAGACGGCTTATTAACTCATTTTTGACAAAAATGTTAGTTAACAATTTTTTTCCACGGGGTCTTCATCTGTTAAAATTTGATTCGGTCATACTTTTAGTTAGCTTAAAATCAATCCTAGATGTCGAAAATATTTGTTTTTATCTTTCGCGAAAATTTAACAAACTGATATCGTGTAAATAAGTCATTATATTATGCTGATAAATTTTTACGAGACGTAGATGGATTTAGTTGAGTTTTCGTTGTGAAGACGATGCATTACGAAGCTGTCTTGACGTCTGCATCTGGACCACCCCCAGATCCTCCCCGCTCCTCCCAAAACAGTTTAAACTCTGGACAACTCTATTATTCTTGGGTAAATGAAGCCCGCTACTTGAGTAGGTCTTCGGAATACGAAATCTCATTTCGTACCCATAAAAAAGTTTAATGGACAAGATTCAACTTGAGGGATTAACTTAGTTTAAGCAAACTCTGCAAAAAGCGAACATGCTTGGCTTCTTCTTTTTTAAATTGCGAAGGAATCATGAACATTTAGTAAAAATTGATTTTCACCTCAAGGGTGCCTCACAAAAGAACTGTTGAGCCCTACGTTAGTATTTCAAAAAACAAAACCCTGCCTTTATTTAAAAAATACTAATTATTGGATGCAACGAAATATTTTCGCACTACGAAACTACGACTAGACAGTAAAAAGCTAAGATGGCGCCTTTCTGAGGGATGGCTCTATTCTTTATATCAGCGGTTCCTCAACTGTGGTACGCGTCATAAAAAATAATCATTAATGGCGGACATAAAAAGTAAAAAAAAAAATCAGTTATAAAAATATAATTAATTTTTACTATCGTATAATTAACCAACTAACTTACCATCACGCCGTTTCCCCGTCGGGGTAGGCAGAGAGGATAGCTAGAGGCGCCATACTCTTCTGTACATACATGCAACTTTCGCTTTATCTACATTCATAAATCTTCGCATGCAAGCTCGACGGTTGTTGAGGCTTCTAACAGGACCATCTTCCAGTATCTGATTAATCTGGTCATGCCACGTCTTCCGTGGTCGCCATCTCTTTCTGGCACCGTTAACACTTGCATTATATATCTTTCTTACCATTCTTTCCTCATTCATTCGCTCAACATGCCCAAACACCTGAGCGACCCTATTTTTATTCTATGTATTATGCTACGATCGGCTTTACATTCATTCCTAATATCTTAATTCTTTACTCTATCATACATGGATTTGCCACACGTACGTCTAAGGGATCTCATCTCCACTGCATTCAATCTACTTTCGTTCCTCTTCTGCTAGCTCTAGGCTTCACTTCCATACATTAGTGTCGGTACCAGAACTCCATTATGTACCGCTAGTTTTGCCTCGGTAGACATATTTCTATTATAAATTATTGCATTCAAAGCATCGTTCACCCTATTCTCGGCAGTCAGTCTCCTCTCTATATCTTTCTCAACCTTCCCTCTTCTATCGAACATACTTCCTAACTACACACACTCATCTTCACTTGTTCCAAACATTCATTGCCTACTAGGATTTCACTCGTTGTCTTTTTTCATATAATTCATAATTTTAATTAAAAATATCCAGTACAGTTGTTAATATGTACAGTCGATGATCGAAAATCCAACAATCAAAATCGTATTTTTCGAGTGCACTTTTAAATTTAGTGCGTTACCTATCAGTAACTTGAGATGTCGCCATCATAACAGTGAAACAAAAAAGTTTAATAAAAATTAGTTGTCAAAAAAATACTTCTTATATTGTCCTGGTTTTGAATTTCGACAAGAAATGAGCTTCGAAATACCTTTGGTATTTTTTTTAAACTTAAATAAATTGAGTTCTGAGAAATACGGTCACAAATAACAAATTTCTCGAAATACAAACATTTTTACGAAGTGGTACAATTAAGCGTACCACTTGATGTACTACCAAGTGGTACGCGAGCCAAAAAAGGTTGGGAAACGCTGCTCTATATAAAAAATCACGATTTGTAGAGTTTTTACTTTTCAATCTTTTGACGTTTTACATTTTTATATATTTTTTTCGCAAAGTTACAAGCGAAAACAGAATTACTGTACATCAAACTGGAATTATTTTCAAACGATATTCATTTTCAAACGTCGCTCGAAAGGCTAGGTTCCTGAATAATCACACTTGGGTGACGTTATTATAATAAAGCAGTATAGGTGAAAATTAGTGGTTCCTAGAAGCATCCATCCTATACAGAGAAGAAGTTTGAATGACATCAAATGAAAAATTCTGTACACAGGTCTTTTACTACAATCTACAAATGCACAGAAAAGTTTTTGGTTTTTCGCTAAAAACTTTTCTGTCAACACTCATAGAGAAAAGATCTGATCCACGCATCCTCTTCCACCCACAAAAGCTCCTTGCACGTCCTATACCTTTTCTTTCGTCACCGACCTTACTCTTTCTATCAAAATTCTTCCATTCTGTTTGCCAACTGAGCTCAACAGACTGATTGCCCTGTAGTTACCGCATTCCATTCTCAACCCATTACCTTTGTAAAGAGGCATAATAACTGCTCTTCTCTAGTCTAAAGGGGTGTGGCTCCCCTTCAAACTTTGATCAAATATTGGGTTAAATTATTTATACGTTAATTGTCATTAATGGTAATTCAAGTTTATATTGTATTCATCTTCAGTTTTTTTTTTGTATATATGTAATTTGTACTGTATATACCTTGAGGAATATATTTGTATAAAATATGCATACCTAAAAGGCATCAACATGGCAATTTGTTTTTCATGTATGCCAAATAAGTGTACGCGCACACTGAATTTATTTAGCAGCCACATTATTAAGAGCGATCGTGGTAAATATATGCGTGCGTCATTTAAATAAAAATTGAGGGTTAATTTGTATAAGCTGCGTTATTTTCATTACAGTATCGTATCTATCATGTGTTTACCTACTTGCTTGATCCGACTCAGCAATATTGACAATACTGCTGAATCGGAACATCCATAACAATTTGACCCACCAACTCTACTACATGAGTGTCATAAACTCGTGTGTAGTAGAAGAGTATCATTACATTATAAACTACAAATATTTGCAAACTAATCTTAATCTCCTAACCTTGGAAGATCGAAGAAAATTAACAGATTTAATATTCCTTTTTAAAATATTATACTCAAATTTCGACTGTTGCGAACTCCTGAATAGTATTAATTTTAAAGTACCTAACCGTAGGACCCGCCAAAACATGCTGTTTTATTGTGACAATTTTGACACTAACTATTGTTCAAATTCTAGCATACCTCGGATGCACAAACTTGGCAATGAACTACCTACATATGTCGACATTTTAAATCTATCTCTCTCAAAATTTAAAAAATCATTATATGATCATTTATTTTCAAAATATTAAATTTTTATATAATGTCTTAAATTTTTTATATATACCTGGCTATTCAAATTTAATATTGCTATATTATCGGTGAGTAAAAATGTCTGAGATCACTACTTTACACTTTTTTGCATATATACTTTTTTTACATATATGTCTAACCTCATTATGTTTAAACTATGTATACATACTTTTTTACATTTATACCCTTTATTTTTCTTTTACATTTAATCGTTTGTTGTATTTTAATTATGTATAAACCTGTTGTAAAAGGCTATTAAGCCGTGTAATTAATAAAATAAATAAAAATAAAAATAAAAATAAATAAATTATACATTTACAAAGAATTATGTGATAAAATGTACCTACATATTCATCAGGTAATAAGTATATGTATAGACAATCAAGTTATAATAAGTAAGCAATAATTAAAGTAATAAGTAGGTTATAAAAATAATATTAAGTAAGTAAAAGGTACATATATAATAAAAATAAAAATTTAATCATTTCTGAATGTATTTTTTCACGTTTTTTTAAATGATTCATAATTTTCCTCATTCCTCATTTCAATAGACAATTCACTCTTTGGGTCGGCTCGTTATCACTATGATTGATGACGATAAATGAAATTTATCGTTATCGACCATTATCGACCCAATCGATAATCATTTTTTTAACGTTTCTTTCGTTTAACGTATCGTTTCGTTAATTAACGATTCGAACGTTTCGCTCCTTAATATCGACTAGATACTATTGTAACACGAAATTGGGTCAAGTATGCACGGATTTGAAACAGAAATGCCGAAGTGACGTCAGCGTGAATCATCTCTCTACAGTTTGGTCCTTTTGATTAGTTTAAAAGAGAACGTCACAGAGAATTATACGAGGCTTCCTTTGGATCCCTTCGAAGGACGAAAGATTTCCTCGAGCTAGGAGGTTTAAAAAAAAAAGGGTCACTTGACTCAATTTTCCGTAATTGCGCAACCAAATTATTATTATTCCAGATTCCGGGATCGGCTCTGGAAAAGCCGATAGATTTTCCGTTGTTTTCGTGTTTTAAAGTTTTAAGTATTCGCGTCGCGTATTACATTATCGCCAAACTTTTCCACTTGCTGTAAAAAGGGAATTCGCAAATGGAGTTTTGAAAAGAATGAGTTTGTTTTCGTTTTCGGTCGAGGCTTTTCTTTTCATTACACGTACATCCCGTCGCACAGCCTCCCTGGCGGGGAAACAGTGACGCTCGTTTGTGACCTGACAGGCATCAATCAGTTATTATACATTCGTATGTATTAAAAAAAAACATGTTACTGCAGGAGGAATTAATGAAAACGCTGCAATTTAATACAGGATTTATTAATTACTGATTAATTAACTAAACAAAAGTATAAATGTAACTCTATTCATTAAATTAACTATTTTGTAAATTTATCACTCGTAAATAGACACTTTATAATCTCGCTTTACCGCATCATCAGCCTAACATATTATATCTATCTTTTATCTGTATATCAAATTAATTAATCTATTATTAATATTTAAAGCATTAACTTTGTGCTCAGACGTAATAACAGAATGTTAGTAAACTTAGTAAAAACCACTACCAGATTTACGGTCTACCCCTCTCACTCTCTCTCGTTAGATTCCTGAATTGCTCAGTAGTTCAATGGTTCATAACCAGTGCATGCTTGTCTCTGACAAGATTAACACGCATGTGAACAATAGTGGTGATAGTTTGACAATACTATGGTTGGGGTGTATAGTGTTGTGAATGTAGTAGTGTAGTGTTGGTCCTGACGAAGAGACGAGTACGTCTCGAAACCGGTAGACCGTAAATCTGATAGTGGTTTTTACTAAGTTTACTAACACTCTGTCAATTAATCTAGGCTACAAAATGGGAGACGAAAATATAGATATAACATATAAATCAAATGTTTAAATTGTCACTGCATGGTAAAATCATATTGAAATGGAATGAATATTTCATAATCCATATAAGTAACTGTAATGGTGGTTAATTTTTTTGCAAAAAAATTAATCAGTCACATCTGCATAACTATTGACTGCTTGGTCATGGTGGTCATGGGTACTTGAATATTTTGGACCCATTATCAAGGCAGGAATCCACCTATAAAGTTTTCGCTACAAGCTATGATACACCTGTATATTCTAAAATATTAAAGTGCTTAATAATTGGCTTAGTCCGGAAAAAAAAACAAATAATGAATGAAAGGCACGTCTACTTTTACGAAAAAAGTAGACGTTATGGCTAATCCACAACGTGACAATTTTAAATTAACATTTTTAATTTCAAAAGTGTGGGACTAAGGTCTACGTGTATAGTATCTTTGGGATGAAATTTTCGCGAACACGTCGCTGTATAAATTATCCAATTCGGAATATATTCTAGTTCGTCCAAATTTTTCAGAGCACTGGATTTTGCCCCAGAGACATCATTGATCAAGGTATATTATAGAAAGGATATTGCTTTAAAAAAATTAGACCAAAAAATACATAGGTACGTCATTAGTGTCATCTGTAATTAAGGGTAATGAAAAAGCTTTGGATGCCGGTCGCGCTAATGATAATTACAACATACTCTAACATGGCTAAGAAGAATCACGCACTCATGTCAAGTGACATCTTAAATTTCAGAATGGCCTAGCGTAATCTATGGCTTTCGGGAAGCATTGAGAAACATCTGTAAAAGCCTGGAAGCTACGAAAAAGTTCACCTAAATACTAGAACGTCTGGAGAATTCGGTATCGGCGTTAGCCGGATATAAATAAGACGCGCCCGGGAGTAGAGTTGTTGTTGTTTTCAGCACGTTTAACAGCGACAATAGAAGCGAAGGCAGCCGCGATCTGCGGGCCAGGGTGGCTAAGCGAGCGGTAATTCGAGAGCGAATAATCTGGAAAAGTTCTTACGTGGCGAAATAAACCGAAGCGAATAATACGCATGGAAATTGGATGGAATGTTCCAGTGAATAGTGAATAAAGTGTTAAAGCGATTATAATGTGTCTATTTACGAGTGATAAATTCACCAAATATTTAATTTAAATAATAGCTTTAAGTCAAATAGTGTTAAGCGACTTTGTACGTTTGATTAATTAATTAATCAGTAATTAATAAATCCGCGTTTAAATTCCTGCGTTTTCATTACGCATAAAACGGGTTGTAAAATTTTAAAATATATATATATAGAACTTAGATGATGTGCTATTCTATCATGGGTGGAATTGTGAACGTTACTTTGTGTCAGCCGTACGAAAGGTCGTAAGTCATATGAACACCCGAAGACTTCCATACCTACTTGAGACGTCTATAATATATAAATTATCCAATTTTATATTTGTGGAAAAAGTTTGTTTTCACTAAGTTTTGAAACTCTTAGAAGAATTATTTCATTCTCAAGCTTGCCAGATCTTCCGCGTTGTCAAAAAAAAAATTAATAATTTTGAATTACGTCTTGGGTATGTGAAAAGACAGGCGTCTGTTTTTTCGGTCGTCGAGCGGCCGTCCAACTTATATAAAAGTGCTCGCGGCACATTCGTGGCCGTGACATGTTGAACATCCACTTTTCCAGAAGTTAAATAATCGTGTCATTTTCCAACATCCAAGATTTATGCTCTTTACATTATTTCCCAGAAAGTTTTAGCGAATCAATGACCCGCAATCCTTTCATGAATTTTAAAAAAAAATTTTTTATTAAATTTATTTGGTAAATGTATTAACTTAAGAGTGTATTCAATCAATATACAGGGTTATTTGGAAAACATTAATAACCTCGCAGGACTCTATTCCTGCCTTGATTATGAGTCGAAAATCTTCAGGCTATTATGACCTAATATGAATAGTTAAGGAGATATGCGACATCATAGTTTGCATTTTTTTTTTCAATATTTCTGACTTATTTTTTGAAAAACGTTGAACTATCATTACAGTAACTTATATCGAATATGAAAAATGCATTCCCTTTAATACAAGTCAAATAAAAAAATAAAAACCCTCGAATTCCAATTGGAAAACATTCCAATTCGAATTTTTTCAGGGTTTTTATCATTTTATTTAACTTGTATTGAAACGAATGAATTTTTCGTAATTGATATGAGTTCCTGTAATGATAGTCCAATGTTTTACAAAAAATAAGTCAGAAATATTGAAAAAAAAATGCAAACTTTGATGTCGCATATCTCCTTAACTATTGATATTAGGTCATAATAGTTTCAACATTTTCGACTCATAATCAAGGCAGGAATCCATCTGTAACCTATTGTGGACTAGCTCTGTTTCGCCTGCGAGGTTATTAATGTTTTCCAAATAACCCTGTATATATATATATATAAAAAGAAACTCGTGTTTCCCTATCCGCCAAGTTTTCTCCACAACCAGCCACAACCACCTATCGGTGTTTATGATGGTGGATAGTCCTTGGTGTCAAATAGAAAATATGCGAGTTTGGTGGAGGTGGCTGTGCGTGGGTGGTGGTGTAGTGGGTGACGAAAATGTGCTTTCTCACACATTGTTTTGTTATGGGAAGGCCGCGAATGCATCAGATTGTTTCAAAATAGGCGCGCCGACTGTGTCGATGAGTCTAGAAGATTCCGGAAAAGCCTGCTCTAGAAAGTTCTGGAAGGAGAAGGTTCTAGAAAATTCCCGAAAGTTCTATAAGGTTCTAAACTGAGTGGCGGAATGTGTCGGTTTGTCTAGAAGGTTCCTGTATGCTGCGGCTGCTTTTCTCGAACTTGTTTTTGCGGCGGCAGTCTTCATACTGAGACGGCTCTGGTGCTTACAGGGCTTGCGGGAAGTAGGTAGGGAGCGGGAAGAAAGGGGATACCTTAAGCCTAGTTCACACGTGCTAATGGCGCTAACAGTTATGTTCATTTCTTGTACAGTTTAAGTTAGGTTGAATAATTGTTCAGATAATTGTATTCACCTGTCATCCATACGGCAGTCCCCATCCCTGGCGCGGCAGGCCGACTTGAAGGTGTCAAAGAGCGCAGCGCAAGACTTCTCCCCGTGGCAGACGTTCAGGGCATAGTTGCAGGTGGGCAGGGCCTCCACTGGGTAAGGGTCTTTCTCTGGAAATAGAAATATAACAGTCAAGTTAAAATATTTTTAAAACTAAGCTGACAATGGAAGATTGCAAACGAAATAAAGGACCAAAACGTAGACCTTGCGCTACTCCGCCTTGGAGCGTCCGAGATGGGTTGAAATGGACATGCCCTGTAAATGCTATAAGAAATAAATAAATGACCATTCCTTAACTTTATAAACTACACTTACAATAAAATTTAGTTAAATCGCTATACCAAAACCACCGTAAACTGTAAATTCTCTGTCTGTCTGTCTGAAACAATTGAAAAGACTAGTGTTGGGAAGGAGATACACTGTCAATAAATCGATGTATTTTTCTATGTACTGTATGTTTTATCCAGTATGCAGATGTATTGCTTATATATCTTTAATCAAGGCAGGAATATAGTCCTGCGACGTTATTAATGTTTTCCAAATAACCCTGTATAACTCAAGCGTTGACGACACCAGAAAAGAGAATAACAGCAGAAGACCTCGCACGACCAGATTAACCAGATGCTGGAGGACGGTCCTGTTAAGAGCCTCAACTACGTCTGAACTGAACTACGTATGAATGTGGATGAGACGAGAGTAGTATGTCAGAACAGAAGAGTGTGACACTCTATCCTCTCTGCCCCCCACCCTGGCGAGGTAATGGCGTTATGGTAAGTAAGTATAGTTTTGTACTGTTTAATTCTTTTATATACCTATCCTGTTAACAAAAATTTTCTTTATTTTTATTATGAATTAATTATTTATTTATAATGTGTACTTTTAAGGGCTTAATGGTCAGCCGCGTATTTAGGCAAAATAAAAATTATTTTATTTTAACAATATTGTTATTACTGAGTTTGAAGTTATATACGTTAATAAGGAATATTGCTAAGAAAACTCCACATTGAATAATAAAAATAAAGAAGAATCATTACCAGTTGCGAAATCTATGTATACCTACTAACTTGTTAATGAGAAAAAATAACAACAGATGTCTCTAGCAGAGACCAGTGTAAAATAGGATTTTTTTTATTTGAAACATATATGAATAGAACTTCAAAAAAATTTGATAACGTGTGGATGTTCTTACAATGGAATTGGTGAACGTCACATTGTGTAGAGTGATCACTTAAGCCAGATCATACAGGTTGTAAGCCCTGAGTCATCGTATGAGAGACTTACATCCACTTTTCTCATAAATAAATAGCTTCGTCTCTGTGAGACATCTACAATTTATCCTTAAAAATGATTAAATTATATTGTTTTAGACAAAATGTTTTTTTTAATAAATAAATAAATAAAAACACTTTTCTTTGTACTAAACCACGTTTTATTGTTGTGCCAACCGATTTCGCTTAAACTTAAGCTTCATTAGGGCAACTTAATAACTGTATACTACTATAATAGATAATAAATGGCTAAATCCAAGATAATGGTCCCATTGCATATACAACGAAAATGAGTATTTCACTATATTATTGAATGTGCTAATAACAAAATGAAAGATAATTTACGTTTAAATAGTAAGTATTAAATAAGATATTACACTTTAAAGTTCCGAAAAATGCACTGCATATTTTGACATTTCATAGGCAATATATGAGGTTAGGTTAGGTTATTAAGTTTGGTTAGGTTAGGTTATTATGTTTGGTTTGTTTAATTCAGATAACGATTATTTTAGTTAAATTAAATTTAAAGGACGTTAAATTATATAGTGAAATACTTATTTTCATTGTATGAACAACGGGACCATCATCTTGGATTATTCCTAATAAATTTCTACCAAAGTATGTTTTTTTTAATTAATTCGATATTCCAGTCTACGCTGTTGTACTCACGACGCCGTCCGCCATTTTGTTAATGGAACCAAATTAAAGATGTACGCAAAATGGCGGCTCCAGCGAGACGCGGCGGCGGAAATATCTGGAAATAAACGTAACGGAAAGCGCCTGGCAGCACTCTGACGGATGAGTTTTAATTTGCCGGCGGTATGACAGCACTGACACTTGACAGGTGGATGTCTCGCGACACAAAATGGCCGCCCGCTGCCGGCGGGCATCGCTGTCAGCCGTGACAGATCTATCGGTAATTCGGGATGAATTATTAAATACAGAAATGATCAAAGTCTTTATAAAAATGTTTTTATTTCGAAATTTCGCTCCCGCTCTGTCGGACGCCGGGGGAAAAGTTTTCCCTCGGCGGATACGTTTTGAAATAAATATACAATATTTTATTCAGAATTGGACGTAGGTAGTTGTGCAGAAACCATCAAATTTATGTTGCTAGAGCGTGCCGAAGAGACTTTTAATTGAGTAAAATAAGTAGTGCTTTTCTTACATTAAGGTATTTTATAGATATAATCCAACCTGTAAAAAGCGTCATATCTTCGTAATTTTTTTTCTTACAATTACATTAAAAAAACATCTACATAATAAACCCTATGCAAAGAAATATGCAATAATGAATTAAATATCGAAGTGATTTTTTTGTAGGTTCAAATTTTTAAGTCATTTTCTCGGTTCCATGTTTTATGGGTTGGATGCTTTTTAGAAAATAAACAAAAATAATGCCCGGAGCATATGTAATTTTCATAACATAATTTTCAAGCAATCTAATATTCTTCACTTATGGGAATTTTTTTTGGTTAACTATCTTGAATGGTGACTTCGTGGTGTAAAAATATTCCATTTTGATTCGTCTTGAATCAGCAATAATCAAGAATCGAACCCCGTTCTCTGGATTGCAAGCCCGTCGTACTACCGCCAGTACTTGCGAAAAGACATCAACAAAAATAGCAAAGACGCACAATCGCGACCTCCAACTCATTAAAGGAAAAATGTCAAATAATTATCTAGGAGCCCGCTCCACGGGGACAGGAAAAAGTCTGATTCAAAAGCCAATTTATCACCCAGACGTTTGCGCAAACCTCCAGGGACACGATCCAGCGTGAATACGTCGCGAGAACACTTATTCACTGCGGGGATGACAGCAATTTTAGTAGAAAACTGCTTTATCATGAGAACCAAAACCAAAGAGAAAACTTTTTTATCTTACGCGCGCATTTTACCCGGTCGGGTGATGGAGCACAGATCTCCGCGAAAACTTCTGTACCCTCTGTGTGCCGGAACACAGATCTGCGCTCCCTAGATACGTATGCGAATTTGGCCTGTTTTACCTGCATTTATGGGTTTTTATTAGGTGTACCCATTAGTGATGGGTCCGCTCTGTATTCACTACTGCAATGTAGTACTACATTACACTGAAGTGCATACTTCACACGTTTTGAAGTGTAGTGTGCACTACATTCGATTCCACTACACTCGGATTCGAACCCAGGTAACCTCCTTTCCGGGGCAGGTGCTCTGACCACTAAGCTATAGCAACCCTCTGTGTTTCCGTGAATATATCGACCTAATATGTAGTTCTTATTTTTATTAATTGATTAATTTTTATTTTTGTCCATAGAGCAATCCGCTTTTTTGATACGGTAGTCGAAATTACTTTGCAATGCCACCGCTAGATGGACGCCAGAATTAATTGAATAATTCATTTTATTTGGACATACATTTATACAACAGATATTATATATATTCAAGAACACATTCATATTTGTGAAGTCGTAATTTTTCAGAACGAAGTTCTGTGAAATATTTAAAGCCAAATTAATTAATCAATTAGAAAGAAAATACAGAATTGCTATGGCTCAGTGGTCAGAGCACCGGCCCCAGAAAGGAGGTGACCTGGGTTCGAATCCCAGTAGTAACCTTATATTTTTTCGTGAATTAGATTTTTCTGTATTTTCTTTCTAATTGATTAATTAATTTGGTTTTAAATATTTCACAGAACTTCGTTCTGTAAAATTACAACTTCACAAATATGAATGTGTTCTTGAATATATATATCAAATATTTGGTTGGTCTGATCTTGCCTGCGGACGCCCTCGGTTTCTGTTGAATTGAACACTCGTCTCTCATATTTTCTATACCGTTCTCTCTATACTCTTCTCGCTCTTACGTTTCATACGACCAAACCATTTCAGCGACTTTTTTTATCTATTCTATGGGCTATGCTGCAATAAATTCAATGCACATTAAATGCATTCATTTTTTGATTTTAAAAACATTCCAGAAAATAGGATCAACTGATTTCAGCATCGAGAGCACAAAAGAGAGCTGCTGTCAATTCAATGGAGTGGTCAGGGTTGGTGGCTGCGCAGCGACCTGATAGGGGGTGTGATTAATTTATTCCAAGAGGATCGTGCGACAACGAACGCAGTCCAATTTTTGCCTTTTTTGAAAAAGGCTTTTTGAAAAAAACTTCTTCAACCAACTTCGAGATTTATCGACTGAGATCATCGGACATTTCCAATCTTCGGAAATACGAACTTCAATGCCTACCACCTACATATATCTGATTAAGCTGACGCCGGAGAGCTTCACAGAGAGCCACTCACCCTCTCTGGACAAGATCGTAACCTTACTTGATCTTACTATTGTTTGTTCTGTATATCACTTCTGTTTAATAAACATGCTATGATTTCAGCAGTACCGTGTGTTTCACTGGTCCCATTGATACTAGTCGTATCAATTTCATATCACATCAATCACAATTCAGTTAGTGCATTTTGAAATGCACTAACTACACATACAATTAGAATACACTAACCACTCACCGGTGGTTATGGTTGTGGATAGCCCTTGGTGTCACATCGAAAATATGCGAGTTTGGTGGGGGTGGCTGTGCGTGGGTGGGAATGGGTGACGAAAATGTGCTTTCTAGCACATTGTTTTGTTATGGCAAGGCCGCGAATGCTTCAGATTGTTTCGAAATAGGCGCGCCGAAATTTCTGGAAGGAGAAGGTTCTAGAAAATTCCGGAAAGTTCTATAAGTTTCTAAACTGAGTGGCGGAACGTGTTGGTGTGTCTATAAGGTTCCTGTACATTCGATAAATTTCTTGAAAGTTCTGGAAGGAGAATGTTCTAGAAGGTTCGCGAAAATTCTATGACGACAAACAGTGTACTAAAAATCTAAGCGTGCGAAGCCGCGCGGGCACATCTAGTCACTATAAAAATGCAGAAAAGCCTTTGAATCATGCATACTGCCAGTGATGGTGTATGGAGTGGAGACTATGGCCCTTACAAAGAAACGTGTAGAAAAGCTCAAATGCACGCAACGATCCATAGAGAGATCCATGCTTGGAGTAAACCTAAGACATAGAGATAGAAGTGACGAAATTAGGCGCAGAACTAGAGTGGTGGATATCATGGATCGTGTAGCGAAGCTAAAATGGCAATGGGCAGGACATATTGCAAGGCAGGATGCTACAAGAAATGGACCTTGGGATAATAAAAGAGGCATAATAAAAGATAATAATAAATAAAGATAATAAAAGAAGACCTCAAAAGAGATGGGCCGACGATATAGCCGCTGTGGGGGGAAAGAAATGGCTACAATTTGCAAACAACAAGAAAGGATGGAAGGGTATGGAAGAGGCCTATATCCAGCAGGAAAAAGATGAAGGCTGATGAAAAGGAAGAAGAAGTAAAATGCAAAAGTTATACCCATATTTAACAATTTATAAATTAACAATTATAGACCAATTATCCTTCTCAATACCTTATCTAAAATAATAGAGAAATTAGCCAAAACAAGATTGATGAATTATGTACAAAAATATGAAATTCTATCAGAAAATCAATTTGGCTTCAAAAAGAATTTAAGTACAAGTGACGCGACATAAAAAGTGATAAACACAGTCGTACAAAAATGGATGCTGGTCGTAGGACATTGGCAGTTTTTTTAAGATCTGTCCAAACCCTTCGATACTGTATCCCATGATATACTCCATAAAAAGATCATTTCACTGGGTAATTTAAATAAGGTGCTTAATTAGTTTAGAACACACCTTAAAAATAGAACACAAACAGTAACAATAAAGGAACATCTTAGTTCCAATAAAACGGTTTTATACGGCGCACCCCAGGGTAGTTAATTTGCAATTGAACTTAATGCTATTCTTTTTTGCAATAAATCACTCGTAAATTAATACTTTATTATCGCTGGGTAACACTTATTTAAAATTCACTAGAACATTCCATCCAGTTCTCGCTCGTATTAATCGCTCTGTTTCTTTCGCCAATTAGGTACTTCGCTCTAATATTCGCTCAATTTATCCCTCCGATTCCCTCACGACTGGCCACACTGACGTCATCTTGCGCGTACTTCACACCGATTTCACGCTGAACGAACTGTCAATACGACAACTCTTGCGGCCGGCGCCGTATTTATACCCGAAAATGCTGTTAAAAAAATGTTAAGGAGAAAGTTCTCATTGCTTCAAGGTCAAACCAGACATTTATAGAAGTTAATAGACATTTTCCAAAGGTTGCAGATTACCCTAGATTCTTATAGGCCGTTCTCGATCGTTCGATAGCGTTATGACATGTTACAAGGAATTCGGTCAGTGCGTTAATTCTTTTTAGCATCTCGTTACAATATTTATTTATTAAAGAGTTAAGGTTATTATAACGGTCGTTAGACATATTTAACTGTAATTTTAATTTATATAAATTAACTTTGTAAACACTACTTATTTATTGAAAAAATAAATTATAATATTTAACTGTATTTAAGCGCATGATTTTCCGAGAAACGCCTTTCGACGTTTCGTTGAAGTCGTATTCAACGCCATCAGGAGAACGACCTGCACCCGCGGAGGTATAGGGCGGACTTCAACGAAACGTCGAGAACCGTTTCTCGGAAAAATATACGTTTCGTATAAAATATCCGTAACCATTTACAGTTAAAAATATTTATTTATTTCATTATACGGCACGGAAGTACCTTTTACATAATAACATATACAAGAAATACAAAGAGTAGAACAGCATAAAATTTACATAGTATAGAGAGATGCTTAAGTTATAATAGTAATTTAGAAAAATGAGGTGTGAAGTATACACAAGGTTGAACAAATGGGTATAATAATTTGTTTGTGATTGCATTAAGAATTCAGGACGGCAGGGTGTAGAGCTTTTAGTAGCGAATCTTTATATTGTCCTAAACTAGAATTAAAAAAAAAAGATGTCGTTAATTTTTAAAAATGTCATTAACGACATCTGTGGGAATTTAGGGGAATGAAAATAGCTTTGTACAGGCCGCATGGAAAGGTTTTTACAATGCATATATAAAGTGTGGCATGTAATTCAAATATACACAACTTCCAAAAATTAGTAGGCGTGGTATATTCTATCACGGGTGGAAATGGCGAATGTTACATTGTGTAAAGTGATCACTTAAGCCAACCATAAGATAAGTCATAAGTCCTATGTGCACCCAAAAGACTTCTATACCTACTTTCCCATTATAAAAACTACAGTTTCGTCTCTGTGAGACATCTATAATATACATTAAAAAAAAGATATGAGCATAGGTGTTACCTAGCCTATGCAGTCTGGGTATATTGTTTCAAAAATAAATAAATGTTTGGATATTAAGCATTTTCGGTCATGGCCGGATTATGCACTATCTACTTGAAACCTTCAGAGATCGCTTCTACCCTTTTACCATATTAATGAATAAACTTTTCAGTATTGAATTGATTTGACCATTTGTATTCATTAATAACTAGAGGCATCCACCTAAATGACTTGTTAAGGCTACTCGACAGCCACTGTCATTTGATATTTATAAAATATTAAAAAATAGCACACATTTCTGTGGCCAAAAGGAACTACCGAATGAGTCAATAAAATCTAGTTTTGAGTTAAGTGTGCATCTAGCAAGGAAAAATTAGATAAGTCAGAAAATAAAATAAAATAATTTTTAAATTTTATGAAAAAGGACAAAATTTTTATTTATTACTTCCTTTCTTTCAACTCGCGGCGTCTGCTTACTTGCCGGCTTGCCGTCGAAAAAACTTTGGATCGATTTTTAACCCTTTTACCGTTATCCAATCGAACTGAAACTTGGCAAGTAGACTCGTGGCGACGATCAAGAAGATCTATCAAATTTTCGTTAAAAAAAATTAATAATTATAGTATAATTTCGGATTTTTAGAAATTTTATTAGTTTTTTCAAGTTGGAATTATTAGAAAAGTTTGATTACTAGCAACGATGGCCCGATAACGTCGCGGAATATTTTCTAAATTTGAATTACTCCGTCGGTATACATAATAGGTACTTCCCTACGAATGTCGAAAGTCTAAATTGACTGACAAATGTTTTTAGAATTTAATCTTCAAAGCGTGAAGTGTCTTATCAAATCTGACATTTTATTTTATTTTAAAAACATCTGACATTTTATAAATATATTAAATTACTGTAAGTTTAGTGTTATGTTATATGTTTTAATTCGTCTTTAATTGTTGTTATATTTTACAAAGAAAGGGAGTATAATAAAAACTTGTTTTTTGTGGGTTGGTTTTTTTATATTACTTTATTTTATTTATTGAATTGAACAGAGCTGAAATAGCATACATATTCATATTATAATTAAACATTGCTTATTTATACATACATTGAATAGCTATATGTCAACATTCAGTGTTTTTAATCTTTTATTAATGTTTGTTATAATATAAAAAATGTTCTCTGTCTCCCTAGCTAAGCCGGGGCCTGTAGCAAAGGAGACAGGTTCATCTGTTCGGTCCAGTATGGTGATCTAAACCACATCACTTATTCAATTCAATTCATTAACAATCTATCAATGCAACACACATAAAATGAACAAAATTAGAAATTAAATAAATATGTAAAATAGTATAATATAAAAAAAAGACTTGGGCAATGGATATTTTTTCTAAAGTCTTTTTTTTATATTTGAAAAATATTAAAATAGTTGAAAACAGGAAAAAGATACATAAGAAGAAGAAAATATACATTATAGGTCTATCACATTCAAAAGACCATTCCCTAGTGTTGTCCGGTATGAAGAAAGCGGGGGGAAAGTGGCCTGGCAAGCCCGTATTACAAGCCTCAATATAATATTCCAAATAAATCTATATATAGTACATATAAATATCAATATATATATAAAAAGAAACCCGTGATTCCCTACCGTCAAGTTTTCTCCACAACCAGCCACCGGTGGTTATGGTGGTGGATAGCCCTTGGTGTCACATCGAAAATACGCAAGTTTGGTGGGGGTGGCTGTGCGTGGGTGGGAGTGGGTGACGAAAATGTGCTTCTAGCACATTGTTTCGTTATGGGAAGGCCGAAAATGCTTCAGATTGTTTCAAAATAGGCGCGCCGACTGTATCGATGAGTCTAGAAGGTTCCGGAAAAACCTGCTCTAGAAAGTTCTGGAAGGAGAAGGTTCTCAAAAATTCCCGAAAGTTCTATAAGATTCTAAACTAAGTGGCGGAATGTGTCGGTGTGTCTAGAAGGTTCCTGTACATTCAATAAATTTCTTGAAAGTTCTGGAAGGAGAATTTTCTAGAAGGTTCGCGAAAGTTCTATGACGATCCAAACGGTGTACTAAAAATCTACGCGTGCTATTATATATTATTTAGTTTTAAAATAAGGTTACTTACTTACTAGAAAAACTTCTTTTGTGTTAATTTTTTGCATGTAACAACACACATATTTTTATTTTACACTGAGCCAGTACAACAAAATAAACATTCAATCAAACACGTAAAAAAAACACACATTCCTCGGATAGCGTATCAGAATTACTGCTTGTATACGTACAAATACTGCATATTTTCTCGCAATAGTTTTCGTTAATCTTTTCGGTTTAAATAATTAAAAATCAAAACTCGTAACATGATAAAATGTCGGTTTATTCGGAAGAACTGAACACAACATATTTGAAAACGTCATATACCTACATTATGTTCCAAATAATATATGAAATATTTTTAAAACAAAAAATGATTAATGAAATACTTAGGTATTATTTTAGATTCATAATTTACTTTGGCAGCAAATTTTGAATAATTTGAAAAAATTTAAAAAATGTATATTTTCTTGGAAGATTGAGAAAAAAATTGAGTAAAAATAGTGCGGAGTCAATATACAAAACTATAATAACTTCTCACATCAACTATTGTGCTACAGTTTTGTATTTGGCCAATGAAGGAGACATCAAGAAACTAAAAGTGACTCAAAACAGGGCAATGAGAACCATATTAAAAAAAAAAATTACATCAGAACTGAAGAAATGAAAAGAGCACTCAATTGGATGGAAATAAAAAAAATAATTATTTATTACGTTCTCATAATTGTACATTAAAATTCTCAATAACAAAATGCCAAAATATTTTTCGAAAAAAATTATTGTAAATAGTGATGTACCTACATACATTTAACATCAGAAATAGGAATATCTAGAATAAGATTTTATCATATAAGAAAAAAATATATATGTGCGCAGAATAGTCTAATGTACAGAAGTGTAAAAAATATATGATGAGATGCCAGAAAACACGAAGAACATAAATAAGATGAATGAATTTTAAAAAAATGCTATAATTATTGTAAACATGGTATAAAATTGTAGAGAATAAGATGTATTATTTTTATAACTATAGATTGTAAAATAGATTAGATCATATTATAATATTTATTGTATATTATATTGCAGATCGTATCTTAGATTAAATTAGTTATGAATATAAATATGTAGATTATTATGGACTAGCTGTACATACCCGGCGTTGCAAGGGTTAAGGATTATGTTTAAAATAAATTTGTGAGGGTAAAAAAAGGTTCGATTCGAAAGGTATAGATTTGCACAGAAAATATATCAGGGGGAGGGGAAAGGGTAAAAGAATAGGGGGAATATGTCACCAATGTTAACCGCCGAGTCCTAAAGAATAATTTTGTAAATTTTAAGTCCGATCGGTCGAACAGTGCAGATTTGCATCGAAAATATGTCATTGGGAAGGGAAGGGGTATGAGGATAGGGGGGAAATGTTGCCTATGTTACCCACCGAGTCCTAAAGAATAAGTTTCCAAATTTTGAGTCCGATCGGTCAAA
>JADDOH010002376.1:0-37809 GCA_016648135.1 Agrypnia vestita
AATTTCATTAAAGAATTTATCAGACACTTAAAAAATCAAGTAACAAAAATTTTAAGGAATTTTAAAAAAGAAATTAAATATACACAATCTTTATGGAAGAGAATTGGGTTGTGTTTTGATCTTCTTGTGAATACCGCTAGGGCATGTTTGTGATGAACTTCAACTCGAAATTCCCAGGACATATTATATCTTAAAATCAAACTGTATCGAAAATCTTTTCTCCGCGCGATTCCTTCTGTCAACTCCAGACCCGTTGCGTTTAAAAACAAACATCTGGTTTGAACCATTTCGGCCGCTTTCTCTTACAATTGTCCCCTACTCCGCGGATTAGCTACCCCTCGTCATTCCAAAATCTTCCGCATGTTTTGTTTCAAACAGACATGTGCAGCGTCTCTAGCGCCCCTCGCCAGTCCAGGGGCGACCGCGGTCAAATTATGCTCGTAAGCAAACAGAGTATATAGTTATAAATATCTCTCCTACATTAAGTGTTAACTCTGTCCGCGAATTTCCACCTTGATCTAGTCGTATAGATCATCCGCTTTGCGTACGTGCCCCGTTAGTCTCCTTCGTGGTGACTATCTCTGTCAGCCTCTGTCCCTGGAAATGTTCCGAAGGGCATGCTCTGGGACTCCAGCAACATGTGCCGTCTGCCGCCCTGCCGCCTTGCCACCCCTCCTCCGCCACACCGGGTGTAACTTGCCGCCATCTCAGTAGCTTCAAATTCAGTTACGCCCGTGCCGTCAGCAGTGGTGTTGATGTCGCGGAGATCATATTACCTAAGTATGATCAAATTGAAAATCCATTTGCGTAAGTATTTTCATTCAACATTATTTTTCGGATTTTGTGTTTTTTTTTTGCAAAATATTAAATTAAATAAAGAATGGTGGAAGCGTCGTCATCTAAAAATAATCGAATAATTAATTTGAACAATCTCGCCCATCGAAGATTGATAGGGTCGTAAAACCTTGAACTTCATTTCACTTTGAAGGCGTTATGTCTTCGTGGCTGGAGTCTGAGGGATCTAGTGACTCTGAAGCAGATGACGTTGGAGACAACTTTGTACCTGAACAGTTTGATACGGACACCGATACCGTTCGTTACCCTTTACATTGAAGACACAAATCAGCAGCACGAATCATCATCTGACGAGAACACCGTTTCACTATCAAATTTTGAATCGTATTATGGGAAGAACCGATATAAGTGGGCTAAATCTGCTCCGACTCGAGCTGTAAGGATTCCCCAAGATAACATAATAATATTCGCCAATCTACATTAATTCACACAAGAACAGGCTCAAAAACTGTTGTTAGGGTACATGCAAAGATGAGTTTATAATTTGAAACTGCCACGTGAACTACGTATGAACTTGTCAAGGGTTTTGGGAGCAGACATGCCAGAAAATCTTTAGATCTGAGCTGATGGGGAAGTGAAGAAAAATCTCGGAAGAACTGCAAGTCGTGTCTACAAAAACTTAATCGTGAATCTACTTATAAGTGCTATTCTTGCAAAAAACATTTTTTCCTTCATGCGCTTTTGCGTCTGCCCAGATTGTGTCTAAATTTTAAGGAACTTTGAGCCTCGTGACTTTCTTTCGTTTTGAGTGAATATTTTTTAAATTTATAAAAAAAGAAAAAGTATAATTTCTGTTGATTTGGATAGAATTTATTTTGATTTTGGTCTGATACATCTGACACTTAAAATTGTTCCGACAAAAAGAATTCTGATTTATTAATTAAAATAAATATACAAATAAATAATCTGTAATTACAGTTTATTTTTTTTAACCACGATAAAACATTATTCTTCAAATCTGTATTTAAAACATTGACATAATTAGCGTTTTTTAAGCTTAAAATGTATTTTAATATTGCGGGCCTGTGAGATCGTACATCAGTCTTAGTGTTACAAAAAATTGACGTCAGCACTTAAAGGTTAAATAATATTTCAATTAACTTTTTAAATTTGCGAAAATAAAAATGTCAGGGTATAACAATACAACTCTACAAGTGCAAACAAATCTAACACTATCATTCTCTTTTTTTATTTATAATGGCAACTGTAAACATATTCTTTGTGACTTCTACTTAATATCAAGTATTTTGTTGCAATTTAAATTAGTGACATATTTTATCGGCCCTTGCCTGTTCGAATTATTAAATCGTAATTTATTTAAAAATTATTACAAGAAAGACACACTCTATTAAATAATGTTTTATAACAGCCGCTTAGTATTAACGTCTTTGTGAACATGTCGAGGAAGTTTCACGTCTAACAGCTGTTTGAAACAAACCTGGACTGTGGTTCACGTGCAGGAATCAAGTACAATGCTCACGCCACACTACACTTCTTTCTTTGTATAGTATATACATCAAGTACAATGCTCACGCCACACTACACTTCTTTCTTTGTATAGTATATACATCAAGTACAATGCTCACGCCACACTACACTTCTTTCTTTGTATAGTATATACATCAAGTACAATGCTCACGCCACACTACACTTCTTTCTTTGTATAGTATATACATCAAGTACAATGCTCACGCCACACTACACTTCTTTCTTTGTATAGTATATACATCAAGTACAATGCTCACGACACACTACACTTCTTTCTTTGTATAGTATATACATCAAGTACAATGCTCACGCCACACTACACTTCTTTCTTTGTATAGTATATACATCAAGTACAATGCTCACGCCACACTACACTTCTTTCTTTGTATAGTATATACATCAAGTACAATGCTCACGCCACACTACACTTCTTTCTTTGTATAGTATATACATCAAGTACAATGCTCACGCCACACTACACTTCTTTCTTTGTATAGTATATACATCAAGTACAATGCTCACGCCACACTACACTTCTTTCTTTGTATAGTATATACATCAAGTACAATGCTCACGCCACACTACACTTCTTTCTTTGTATAGTATATACAGCCTGAGGATTGTACGTGATTCCTACACGCGAACAAAACTGGGTATCGAATCCGAATCTCCCGATATATGAAGCCAGTATCATGCTCGCCGCACTACATACGGGTCATAGTATTGGGACGAGATGGGATTGGGTCGTCAAAGATTTTACAGCACTCTACACCTTTTACACTAAATCGGAAATTACTACAAGGTTCTGTCATAATCCAACAGCTTCGCGAGATGTCTAGAACACGGGTTTCTATAAATACCGGGGCATCGTGCTGCATTCAGAGTTATTTTGACAAATCACGCGTGACCATAGAAAGGCGTTTTACCAGAGACAAGCCCAGAGTGGGTACTTACGTAAGATCTAGCGTGAAATAGTGTGAACAAAAGTGCAGCGAGTTAAAGATCTACTCCTGTGGAATATAACTAACTAACCATCACGCTGTTTCCCCACAGGGGTTGGCAGAGAAGATAGAACGCCATATTGTTTCCATATTACACACGTGGAATATTCTAGTGACAATTAGTGTGAATCAAAGAATGGCGCTCGAATTATATTCGTGTACAGGACTTTAATTGAATCAATAAAAATTTAATTAATTTAGTTGACTATATACACTATTATCAGAAGTACTATATAAAATAGTACTTCTGATGAAACTGTTTATCACAATGACGAAAGGTTTTTTTTTAAATTAGAAATATCTCAGCCGTCGGAAGCCTGAGGTAACCTATTTTAATAAAATACATTAAATTTATAGTATATTTTTATTTTCTACTTATATTTATAGCGTTAGTCTACGGGTCATAGTTATTCTTTCTTCGACCTGCTCGGGAAGCTTCTGGTTGTAGTGCAGTACCAATGCAGCTGATACAAGACAGGTTGATGCAAAAAGAAGTGGTGGCAGTTGTTCCTTGTACTTGACCTGAATCATAAATCAATTACAATCCTATTTAGCAGTTATTTTTTAAGTTTATTGTTAATCGGTAATTAATTTTTTTTTATCAATTTTATAATCGCTTACTTAATTATCCTACAGAGACACGTATATTATTCAAATAAACATGACAAAATTTGTGCTGACGCCTGATGGTATTCTCAGATTTTGAGGACTTCTACTTGCATTAAACTGGAGATAATATACTTTCTTTAAAAAGATAAGATAAAAAGCTATAGTGTTATCATTAGTGTTAAAAAAAACTAGATGCAATGCGCACATTGTGAGTATTAAAAAACAGAAAATAGCTTTCTGCCCTGTTCGTCATTAATATATACGTTATTTTAAATTTGTATCGGTACTAGAAAATAGTCAAATCTTAGTTACCGATACAATTTGCTATAAATCTTAAATAACGGTTATTGTGTAACCGGTTAAAATATATATTTTACAATCAATTTTGTCCATGGACTTAATTAAATTATGATATCGGTGTAAAAGAATTCATCTGAAATAAATACATTTTCTGAAGCATATTTTTGTGATTTTTAAAACTGTGATAGATAATTTCCTCGAAAGAATAAATATCCTTTGAAGTCTTTGACAAATTTTATCACTATGCAAGGGAAATTCCTTACGTCATAAATAATAATAATAATTTTTGGATCATTTATATAGCGCCGTTTTCGCGAATACTCAACTCAAAGGCGCTTTACACTGAAAATAGTACTTATAATAATAAAATAACTAATCTAAAATAACGGGCGAAAATATTTAAATAATATCCCGTTACCTGTTACAAAGTTTTATTCCATCCATCTCTATCGAGTTAAAGCCGATTTAATCAACACATTTGTTTTTTAAAAAATGTTGATCACTTCCCTATTATTAACTGTATGTATGGTCGCCGATCTATAAAGTTCATTCATTGAGAATCGAAAGGCCTCAATACAAATTTTTAATATTCATAAATTAAAAACTATACATTTCTTCAGACCAAATTAATTATGATTTCTTAATAAGTGTACTGAACTTAGCGAAGCCATAGTGTAGGAGAACTGTAAGTGATTTAATTTGTCTGAATAAAATTATTAACGGTATATTGGTTCCCCCTGAATTCAAATTCAAATGTTTATTCAATGTTCAATGTTACAAATGTTTACAGTGTTAACAAAATTAAATTAAGCTTTTTTTCATTGTTGCTGAGTGTCTTGGCAGCAAGTAAACACTAAATTGATTTGACGCCCTGCCTGCTACACAAGTAATTTACTGTATTATAGCAGACAGTGCTCTTCCAGTAATATAATGTTCAAGAATATTTATTATTTATATAAAATTTGTGAATCAATCTTATTGCCAATTAAAGTAATAGTAATAATTAAATGTTTACAATTTAATAAGGGTTTTAATTAATTATATTATAGACAAAGGAAAAAAATTATCTGAATAGGATATTAATAAAATAAAATAAAATAAAACAATTAAAAGTATTTAAAAAGATGACAGTAAATGTTCTTGTAGGATTAGTATATTTTAAATTTAGTTTATATCTTGACTTTTAATAGGTTTTGGGCATGCTTCCTTCCCTTTTCATGCAGCCAGAGTTTCACTTTAGAAGAAAAATACGCGAGACTATAGCTCCATGTTTTAAGTTTAGTGTTAAGAGTATTGAATGTTTTTGGTGCTTGGAAGAGGTGAAATCTTTGTGAAAATGTTTTTGTGAATTTTGGTACAAGATAGTCGCAGTTCACCTGCGCCCTTGTTGAGTGTGAGTGAGTTATTTGTTGGTGATCTTGTTTATGTCGGAAAAAATATTTTAAAGTGTTGAGTAAATATGTTTGATTGATGTCCAGGACGTGACATTCTCTGAAAAGTTCTTCTGAAGGAAAACGAAATGGCTTTTTATGAAGAACTCTCAATACCATTTTCTGGGCTTTGCTTAATGAATCTAATATAGTACAAGCTGCACCACCCCAACTGACAGTTGCATAATTAATGAGTGAGTGACACAGTGCATAGTATACTATTCTTCTTGTCGGTGCGTCGAGTACATCTCTAATTTCTTTGAAAAAATAAACTAGCTTTCTTATTCGGATTGTGAGAGTCAAAATATGTTTTCTCCAGTTTAGATGCTGGTCTATTTACACACCTAGATATCGTATATCTTCCGTTGTCTGCAGATTAGTACAATCACAGGGTTTGAAATCATTGCAAATAATTACTTACAGAGTACCTGGGCGGTCTGTTCCTCGACATAGTGAGCTATTTTGTGTGGGTACCCAGCGAACCAACAGTATTATGAATTCACCCATACATAGACCACACCGCCTAGGTAATCAATATAGCTCTATTGACATATTCATTGCTCGTATCGTTGCTGTATATATAATAAGGATAATGTGCCGTTTAGTATATTCTGAGATGAATTTTTCATATAAATAATGGAGATATACTAAAAAAAACATTGCCGTTCATCTGGAAAGTCTGCCTAGTGATTATTTAAAATATTTTTTATAAATCTAATCTGTGCAATTATTTTTTAATACAGTTTCATTGGTTTCATTGAGATTACAAGTCTCAGAATGTACTAAAACGGCACATAGGATTAATTATATATACAGCGACAGTATACTCCATACATTTAAAAAATAAATCTACTAATCATATATTTTATAGTTTCCTAGATACTTAATGTATTATTTATTGTTTTTATTAACCATTATTTATTGTTTTTATGATCTGTTTCCATTTCTCATATTTTTTTTCATATATACTTATTGTTGTATTTATATTTTTAATATTATTTAATTTTTTGTAATATCTTATAGATAGCTTTGCTACTTGAACACTTTGCGTTTCGTATTATGTAAAAGTCCAATTCAGGGCCTGTATTACTAATAAATGTGTATTTAATAAGATTTGGCGTATCGATCTCTGGATAAAAATTATCGTTATTTTGATTTATTTAAATATTTCACTACAAAGATATTTATAAACATACATTCTGCATTCAATAGAATTTACCTAACATAACTTAACCAAATATATGTTCAAGTAACGTTGCCTCCATTAATACAGTATCACGCAGTTAATAATCACTTCTTCAAATTTTTCAAATTCTTTATGCTTTTTTCAAATGCTTTATGGCACCATTACATAAATGAAATAATAAACATTGTATTTTAACCACCATTAATTTGTATTTTTAAAATATTATTAGTTTTGAGAGCGACGCTCTCTACTTCCGGATAAGAAATGTAAACAGATTTTCAAGTATAGGGAGGTAGATTTGTCAGATATATAGATCTGTTGGTTTTTTGCCAAACATGTAAAATATTTTCATAAAATCTTATCATGGTTAAATAAAAGGTTTTTTTATATATTAATGATATAATTAATGATAATAAAATAGACATAATACTCACCAGAACCAGAGTTTGAGGAGCTATAATGGAACCAACTTGACCAATCTTGGAGCATGTAGCCAAGAGAGAGTGTCTCTGTGGAGTCGGCAATAGCTCTGAAGTATAGAGGTTTATCGATTTCATAGCCACAACTGCGAATAATTTGCAAATAAGGTAGACTACGAGAGAAAACGTTTCTAATCCTGTAAATAAAAATATTACCCTTTATTTTTTTTTAAATGTCGTATTGCAAATTTCATTTTCATTTTCCTAAATTTATTTTCTTAACGTAAAAAAATAGACTTCAGCAGGTAATAGTTACAAAAAAATTGTAAATAAAACGGTAAACAAATAATTATTTATATAAATTAACTTTATAAACACCACTTATTTATTGAAAAAATTCAACATGTTTCGAAGCCAATGGCTTCTTCGTCAGGATAAAACAAATAAAATTTAAAAATCGAAGTATAGATCAAAATATTATAAAGTTATATTTGGAAAATGATAATATAAAGTACCTTATATTATCATTTTAGGTACTTATGTTATCATATTAGGTACTTTATATTATCATTGTATTTTTATAACTTTATAATATTTTGATCTATACTTCGATTTTTAAATTTTATTTTGTTATCCTGACGAAGAAGCCATTGGCTTCGAAACATGTTGAATTTTTTCAATAAATAAGTGGTGTTTACAAAGTTAATTTATATAAATTATAATTATGTCACCACAAAATAAATTTGCTATATTTGAAGAAGAAGAAAATAATTATTTTAATCAAATGTTACCTTTAGGAATTGCGGCAACGCATAGGAGGCAAAATCCTCCGGCCAAAAATGAAACAAATAATGTTTTCTTGCTTCCAAACCATTTTATCCCGTAGTAACTCGTAATTAGAGACGGGATTTCTGCCAAACTTGTGTAAAAATAATTCAAATACGAATTCCCTGGCAAAGCTGTAGACATTATTGAGAGACCTTGAACGCAAAACATGCAAGTTATCCACCACACGGAGGCTTTTAAGGCAATCAACATGACTTTTCTAGATCTCAGAACTAGACGCCAAGCAGGAAGATTTTTTTCATTGATTTCTTTGTCTGTTTTATCTGCCCTTCTAAGTCTATCTTCTACGCTTGCCCTGTCTGCTTTTCTCTGTCTGTATTCTTCGTCTGCCCTGTCTGAATTGCCCTCTTTAAAAGTATTATTCAAATTAAATTGACGCTTTATAGATCTCAGAGCACGACGAAATACTGAAATATTTTTTTCATTGATTTCTTCATTTTGATTCATTTTTATTTCTTCATCTTCTCCGTTTATCGTCATCTGCCTTTCTTCTACGTCTGCCTTGTCTGAATTGCCATCTTCAAAATTTTCAGTGTCGTCTAAATTACACTGATGCCTTATAAATCTCAGAACACGACACCAGGCTGGAACATTATTTTCATTGATTTCTTCATCAGACCTATATTTCACGTCTGCACTTGATTGTCTGTCTTCTACGTCTGCCCTGTCTGAATCGCTATGTTTAAAAATTTCAGTATTATCTAAATTACACTGACGCCTTTTAGATCTCAGAACTCGAGACCATGCTGGAATTTTTTTTTTATTCACTCCTTCGTCTGGCCTATTTGCCCCACTCTTTCTGTCTTCAACAACTATCCTATCTATCCTTCTCACTTTAATTTTTTTAGAATTGCTTAAATTACGCTGACGCCTTGTACATCTCAGAACATGTTTTGCTGGAACATTTTTTTTATTGATTTCCTCACTTGCCCCGTCTTCTTCTTTTACCCTCATCCGTATGTTTTCTACGTCTGCCCTATCTAAATTGCCATCTTCAAAATTTTCCCGAACATTTTTATCATTGATTTCATCATTTGTCCCGTCTTCTACGTCTACCGTCATCCGTACGTTTTCTACGTCTGCCCTATCTAAATTGCCGTCTTCAAAA
Source organism: Agrypnia vestita (assembly GCA_016648135.1). Taxonomy (NCBI): domain Eukaryota; kingdom Metazoa; phylum Arthropoda; class Insecta; order Trichoptera; family Phryganeidae; genus Agrypnia; species Agrypnia vestita. Next base: position 9,243 of record JADDOH010002376.1, read on the forward strand.
TTTTCCGGAACATTTATTTCATTGATTTCATCATTTAAACTGTCTTCCTCATTAACCTTCCTCTGTATGTCGTCTATATCTGCCCTATGTAAATTGCCCTCCTCAAAATCTGGAACATTTTTTTCATTGATTTTTTCATCTGCCCCATCTTCCCCGTCTTCCCTTCTCTGTCTGTGTTCTATGTCTGCCGTATCTAAATGACCTTCTTCAAAATGTTCATTATTGTCTAAATTAAACTGACGCTTTATATATCTTAGAGTACGAAGCCATACTGGAACATTTTGTTCATTGATTCGTTCGTCTGCCCCATCTTCTCCTTCTGCCCTTCTTTGCCCGTTTTCTACGTCTGCCTTGTCTGAATTTCCATCTTCAAAATTTTCAGTGTCGTCTAAATTACAGTGATGCCTTATAAATCTTAGAACACGACGCCAGGCTGGAACATTTTTTTCATCGATTTGTTCATCTGCCCTGTTTTTCACGTCTGCATTCGATTGTCTTTTTTGTACGTCTACCCTATCTGAATCGCCACGTTTAAATTTTTTAGTATTATCTAAATTACACTGACGCCTGTTAGATCTCAGAACTCGAGACCATGCTGGAAATTTTTTTTTATTCACTTCATCTGCCCTATTTGCCCCTCTCTTTCTGTCTTCAACGACTATTCTTTCTACCCTTCTCACTTTATTTTTTTTTGAATTGTCTAAATTTCGTCGACGTCTTTTATATCTCAAAACACGTCGCCATACTGGCACATTTTTTTCATTGATTTCCTCATTTGTCCCGTTTTCTACGTCTACCCTTATCCGTCTGTCGTCTTCGTCTGCCCTTTCTAAATTGCCCTCCTCAAAATCTGGAATATTTTTTTCACTGATTTCTTCATCTTGGCCAACTTCACCGTCTTTCCCTCTCTGGCTGCCTTCTGCGTCTACCCTATTTAAATTACCTTCTTCAACATTTTCATTTTTGCCTAAATTTAACTGACGTTTTATAGATCTTAGAGCATGACGCCATACTGGAACATTTTGCTCATTGATTCCTTCTTCTCCTTCTGCCCTTCTTTTCCCGTTTTCTACGTCTGCCATATTTGAATTGCACTCTTCAACATTTTCAGTGTTATCTAAATTACACTGATGACTTATAGATGTCAGAACACGACGCCATGCTGAAACATTTCTTGCTCCTTTTGACATGGAATTGCCTTGTCCAAATTTTTCAATATTGTCTAAATTGTACTGAAGGTTTTCAAGAGCTTTGTCCGTAAGTGATTTTCCATTAACGGTTGCAATTTTCTTCAATGTATTCATTGCGTCTTGGTATCGACGCTTAGATAACAACCATCTTACGCTTTCATCAGAGATCCAGCAGAAAGCAAGAATGATTATCAATGGAGCGTAGATGACCTGAAGATATGTTCTCCAATATGGAAAGGCCCATGCAACAAATCCTAATAACATTTGACCTGTTGTGAAGTAAATCCCGATTAAAGCATCTCCTAATGTTCTTGACGAAGGTGTCAGGAGGTCTATGGCTGGAAAAAGTGTTAATATAATTAACAAGTCAGTAGAATAATTTAAATACATCTTCAAAAAATATTATTACAATTTTGGGTATAAAATCAAAGGCAGCAATATCAAAAAAAACTTTATGCAGTCATTGAGGATTACTAATTTATTTATAATGTACTGACTTCGAGATTATAAAGGTAAAAAGGTTAAAAAAAAGTCTAAAAATGTAAAGGAAACATGATTTTAGAAGGGATAGATACATAAAATCTAGAACTCAATACATTTAAAATAAGAAACCTCGGTAACCGCATTCAAAACATTTTTTTTATTTTTTGGATATTGCTGGCTATGCTTTTATACCCCACAATTTATAGTGTTAAACTTGATAAAACATTATTTCAATTTAGTCTCAATATCAATTCAGATTTTATAGAAAAAAGGGTCAAGATTTTCTTTTGGTACATTTTTCCACAATATTAAGTCAATTTATTTTTTAATCACTTCATGCAAACTTTATGCATAGCCCACTATTGATAGCACTCAGTTATTGGTGAAAACTTGAAAAGCAAAGAACATATTTGTTTTTTTTTCAATCGATTCAACAACATTGTAGATAAACATTTTTTAAAAATAGTGATTATATTATTTGTAAATATCTACTTTATATACAAATAATATAAAGTAAATATATACAAATAATATAATCAATATTTTTAACATATTTGACACAATGGTATATATGTATATTAATCGCACAAACTTGATACTAAGCTTGAATGTATTTAACTTATGTTAACATTTTGTTTTGAGATATATATGTGGGGTATAAAAGCATAGGCAACACTATCCGAAATAAAATAGAATGCAATCACTCGATGATTGCATTCTAAATTAATAATCCTCGAGATTTATAATTTAGAATGCATTGAATCCGCGATTTTTTAGGAAATATAGTCTATAAATTTATAGGAAACATGATTTTGGAAGGGATTGATACATAAAATGTATAATTCAGTACATTCTAAATTAGTAAACTTCGGTGACTGCATTCAATTTTTTTATAATTTTATTAAAAACATTTTTTTTATTTTTTTGATATTGTCGACTTTTCGACCACATAAATTTATAGTTTATATTTTATTTATTTAATTCCAAATGATATTTGAAATATTTTATTTTCACCGAGTTTCTTTTACCCTAATAAATATTAATGGAATGTTTATTTCACTGTCAAAATTTTTACCTTATTTTTTATCTTCTTAATTTTTTTATGTTATTTCAATTGATGAAGGATTTATTTTTGATACAAAGTACGTTAATTTAATTTTAAGCACTTTGTTTACCAATAGCGCAACAAATATAATGTATTACGGTAATAAAATTTAACAACTTAGTTAATGGTGATGTTATATTGATTATGTCCATAGGCACTATCATAAAATCCCTGTCCTTACCAAGAGTGTGAGCCGAAACGTATAATCCACTCACTCCCAATGCCCCCAGGAATTCCAAAGTCAGAAATATTTCATAGTTGGTAGTGAAAGATTTCCCGATGCCAAATATGCCTCCCAAAATTGCGGAAACTATCAAGCAATGCTTGCGACCGAACCAATCGGAAAACATTGCAGTGATCGGTAAAGCAATCAGACTACCGATACCCTGTAGAGTGCCGAGAAGACTGCGTTTCCAATCTTGACAAGGTATATTCATCTGTTAACAAATAAAAAAGATGCATTTAAATACTATACTAGAAATAAAATTATAATTATTGTGGCGCTCTCGTCGTTTAGCTTTAGGGGGAGAATCTTGTAGGAAATTGGGAATCCAAATAAACTCGATTTTCCGCTTCAAGATAATTTATTGGTTTGCAACAGTGGAGTTCGTCAATATTAATATTGTGTTCAGAAAGCTAACAACATGGTAGTTGAATTAGAAGAGGGTGCCTCAAAATGGCGCCTCCCTATTTATATCCACTCTTCTTTTCATATTGTCTATATCTTTCATTCATTCTGACAGATGTTCATCAAGATATATTACAATAATATTATCACATGATGATAAACTCAAGAGGAACCGCACATAACCGAAGTTTGCCGAATACTCTAGAGATATTTGGACTATTTTTGGAACAGTAAAATGGGTTCATCCGCAGACCCAGGGCCATTCTACAAACAAAAAATAACACTTTCACCATCCAGATGTCTTTTTTTAATGCAAAAGCGACTTCTTCGCTACGCCGCAGATGCAACAAATGCACTTGTGTGACGCGGCGAATAGTCAGCGCAATCCACGTCACTGTCTCGGGAGCGCAACAGGGACCAAAAAAAAATTAAGAATTGGAACACTTCGAAATATACCAGGATCTAAAAATCCAATAGAGATTTTTTATGAGATATGCTTCTGATAACAGACAGTCTCCTAAAATACTACTAACCGTAGGAATTACATTGATTGGTTGATTATATTTATGATTAGGTATTATTCTTCATATTGTTCTTTATGGATAAGGATAAGGTCTAGGGATATCATTTTGGAATGTTTTCTTGATAATTTATGAACTCGGAGTTACGTCGGCTTGATAAGGAGCATCACACACAAATTTATAATTAGAAGCTTATAAACTTTAGTTAATTTTAATTATTATAATACTCAATTTAAATTTTTGAGAGATTTAAGTTTTTGTTTTGATTACGACTTCTACCTATTTAAATTTTTGAAATAAGTTTTTGTTTTGTTTTGATTTCACTTGACGACTTCAAGTGTAGTTTTTTATATTATTATTAAATAATTATTGACAATTATCGTTTTTTAATTGAACCATTCAATTGTTTTTGATCAAGATTCTGCGTTCCAATCTTTCAATTTCATAATAATTACGGATAAAAAAAGAACCATAACATCTTTTTAATATTAACAAGCAATTTTTCGGTAAATATAAATTAATAAAATAGAAATAATAAGAAATATTTTTTCAATAGTTAATTTCATTCGTCCAAAACTGCAGGAAATTTAAATGTATCACGTACTTTTCAGGTGAATTTAATGTAAAACTGCAACATTTGCTATTACTTCGGCTGTGATTATGTTTTGTGATTTCATTTTTCGTCCTAAAAGTGAAATAACTACGAACTTATTTTAAATGTTTATTTTAGCGCTTATACGAAATTGTTAATTTTATTCATAAATATATTAGTTCAATAATTGTACTAATTAACACTACTTTCCGAATCGACCTAAAACCTATCTCTTTTTTTTTATGACAGATTAAAGTTGTTTAAGCAAACACGTCAAACTTTGATTGCGTTTTCCCACAAAATAGAAATTTTGAGTTAGTTCACTTTATGATTAAAGGTGCGATGTGTGTCTTATGTTTATGTTTATGTTAATTTATATAGCGCCGTTTTTGCGTAAGAGATACTTCAAGGGCGCTTTACAAGTTGGACATCCCGAAAAAATGAGTTTTTAGGCTCTTCTTGAAGAGTTTCTGGTTCTTCAGAGATCGCAACACTGGAGGCAGCTGATTCCACATAGCTGGGCCCGCACAGCTGAAAGCACGTTCCGAAAACTTGGTGACTCCAGGTCTCGTTGGTACTACCAGCCTGCAGAGTGCCTCCGATTTAGCTGACCGCAGTGTGAGCGGTCTTCCAGTAATATTGTCTGAGATACAGAGGTCGATCAAATATTGTGGTGCTTTTCTTTGAAGACTTTTTTGCACCATCAGAGAGAGTTTGAAATTTAGGTACTCCGGTAGACAAGGCCAATGTAGCTGCTTCAGCATTGAGGATATCCGCGAGAACTTTGATGGCTTAAATAAAAGCCTCGCCGCAGCATTCTTCACTGACCGAAGTCTGTCGAGCTGAGTCCTAGGCTGTCTTGAATATATTGACTTACAATAGTCAAGCCGCGAGATGTCGTACGCACTAATCAATGACTTTGCTGTGTCTGGGGGAAGGCATTTTCTTACAGACTTGATCTGTCTTAAACCATAGAAACCAGCGCTGACATCTTTGTTAATTTGATTTCTAAGGCTTAGATATTTCTTTACGTTGATTCCCAGGAGCTCCTACGACGAGGGTTTAATTATGTTGCCCGTCATCGGCAGAATCATCGGCGTGTCATCCAAAAGTTTTACTCTCCTTGATGTTGCTGTATTAGCTTCGCTTAGGTGATAGTATTGGTAGACTTGGTAATCATCCGCAACATAACAATGTACTTTGAGTCCATGAGCTTCGATGATATTCTTAATCTCTCTGGTATACATTATGAACATCAGTGGTCCTAAAACTGAGCCCTGCGGGACATCTGAACTTAGTCAAAGAGATGAGGAGATATCTCCTTGAAATCGGACAAGTTGCTGTCGATCACATAGATATGATTCTATCCATTCAAGTGATTGATTAAGTGAAAATATCGCAATATCCCAATATTGCGATATTTTCTCAAGAGAATCGCGTGATTAACTGTGTCAAAAGCAGCGCTCTCATCAAGAAGTCCCAGCAGCCCAAAATTTCCTTCTTCCACTGATGATATCATTTCTGATAAAATATGTGTCACGGCTGTTTTAGTTGAATGATATTTTCGGTAGGCAGATTGTTTTTTTGCGAACAGGTTAAACTTCTCTATGTATATACTCGTAGTAAGACGGGTAGAAACAATCTTTTGCAGCACTTTTGACACAAACAAGAGATTGGACACAAGATAGTAATTGGAGGGGTCATCCGGGTTTGAATGTGGCTTTTTCAGAAGTGGAGTAATGTGTGCCGTTTTGAAAGCTTTAGGAGTGATGTGGAGAAGGACAAATTAATCACTTTAACAATAAACGGATCGAACTCTTCTGTACACTTTTTTAACAACCAAACTGGTATTGGGTCTAGGTTGCATTGCTTGTTTGGCGAGTCCATTATACATTGTGTCACTTCCGTTAATGCTGTTTCTGTAAGCATTTTAAGCGTCTTCCCGTGTGTGTGTGCACGCGCACTTCCCGGACCCGATCGTCGGGCTTCCGAAGAAACCCAACCATCCCCAACGGAACGAGGTTGATATTTAAATATTACGACGAAATAAACACACTTTTAATGTAGTCAATTATGACAGAAGGTTGAAATGCATATAAATTTATCCAAAAATAATATTGTCGGAGAAAAACTCAGAGTAAAAAATATCTTCTTCTTCAAATGTAGCAAATTTATTTTGTGGTAACATAATTATAATTAATATAAATTAACTTTGTTTAATTTATATTAATTGTAAAAAATATCTTTTGAAAGCATAATATAATAATAATTCGTATAAATATCAAATTTGGAAAAGAAGTACGTTTCATAGTGAAATAAGTGACAAGGAATAATCAACCATAGACACTTGTCCGGCTCTCGCCGCGGCCAACGACATTCAGATTTATAAAAACAACATTTTTCATACTTCGTAATTTTTATTTTAAATAATAATTAACGTGTTTTTGAATAAATAAAACTTTCTATTAGTGGTTTTAAGACTCAAAGTGCGGATGTAAATACAATATATTGTTTAAAATCATATACTTAATGAATAAAAAGCATATTAAAATCACCAAAAAATGATAAAATTTGTTGCAATTTTTAAGATTTTTAATATAAATAATGTTTAGTTTTTTACTTTTATGTAAGAAAAAAAAATTATCCATATTATTATCCTAAAAATGCAGTCAAGCATGTACATTCTGATGTAAATTAATAATAAAAATCCACATTTTCGTAAAAAAAATGCCGCAATATGCACTTGCAGTGAATGTCTAGCCTTAACCAACGATGCTTTAGAACTGAAGGAAAAAATACTAAAATATTACCTCTTTGAGAAACGTTTTATTTTCCTTGTAGATATATTGCGTGCAGCCAATTTCAGTGTCTTTATCAAATAAATTCGCATCACATGATTCCTTTGAAATGGCTCTCCTTTGGTCAAAATTTCCCATTAGTGGTGTAAGAGAGCTCGTTGTTGATGTTGAATAATCAGTTGTTGGTGTTAAATAGTCATTTGTTAATGATGAATATTCAGTTTTTGATGTTGAATAGTCCATTGTTGATGTGAAATAGTCATTTGTTAATGATGAATATTCAGTTTTTGATGTTGAATAGTCCATTGTTGATGTGAAATAGTCATTTGTTAATGATGAATATTCAGTTTTTGATGTTGTATAGTCCATTGTTGATGTGAAATAGTCATTTGTTAATGATGAATATTCAGTTTTTGATGTTGAATAGTCCATTGTTGATGTGAAATAGTCATTTGTTGATGCTGTTAGTTGTGGTGACGTTGAATAGGTGTCAGTTGGCGTTTGTGGGTCCGTGGTAAGTTTTAAGCCATACCGGGAACATTGGTCTCCCTCCGGTATGGCATCAGTAAGCCAAGAGGTATCATAAACATTGTCATTTCCATCGCATTCTAGAACATTACATCTAATAAAAACTGTTATAATATTCATTATTGATCAATGATTGTTTTCGGTATATTTGTAAATTTTTTTAAATATTTATAAAAATGCCCCATGTTTATTTATAAAAAAAGTTACTATTAATAAAAATGATTGATATTGTATAAATGAATCGTTTTATAAATTATTTAATATTTTTCTGCAAATATATCAACCTATTTTTATATATTTCTGTTTATTCCTTCACAGTTAAAAGATAATACATAATATCAGTTATAAAGATTGCTGGCAACAACTTAAAAATAAAGAAAGAATCACCATAGACTTGAAGAAAAAACCAATTACAAAACATTATCACAAGCAACAGCATTAATAATATGATATTGTGATTGAAAACTTACATTTCAAAATTTACTTTAGTGGTGTAGAAATTTTTACATATATATTTTCACGAGATTTTACAGCATTCTACACCTTTTACACTAAATTGGAAATCGCTCGAAGGGTCCACTGGATTAAGGAAGTATCGCGAAAGTGACGTGAAAGTGACTGAAATTATGCGGAGCATTGTGGTTTGTCCGTTCCCGATAATTACCTAAGTACATATTACATTACTTACAAAATTACAAAATTACATAAGACAACGTCAGCTTAGATTGTTTCACATTCCAATATACAAGACCAACCGGCCAATGGTTATGCCTGTTGGAAGAGCTACTGCTATGCTGAACAATATTACTTCCATCGCATTCTGAAACATTACACCTAATAAATACTATTAAAATATTCATTATAAATGATTTGTGGCGGTTATATTTATAAGAATGCCCCATGTTTTTATTTATTTCTGTTAATGGTTCTGTAAAAAGAGAAAACAACAATATTTTAATAAATCATAAAAACCTGACATACGGCCATAATGAGTTGAAGACTCGCATTAAAAAATTCTACACTACTGTATATTGTCACGAGATTTTACAGCATTATACACATTTTAAACTAAATTGGAAATTTCTCGAAGGGTCTGGTCCACTGGATTTAGGAAGCATTGCGAAAGCGACGTGAACACGGGTCTCTATAAATACGGGGCACAGCGTTGCGCATTGGAGTTCTTTTGATAGCCGCAACAAGATCACAGAAAAGCGAACCCTTGCGGATTGACCAGAGACGAAAAACAAGCGATAGACATACGGTACGAGTGGGTACTAACTATGCGAAATGACCTGGTGATAGACAAAAGTGCAGCAAAGATTCTAGTGATAATTTAGTGTGAGTTACGAAATTTAGTGAGAATTAAAGATCAAGTCCAGTGAATTAATTTAATGAATAAGAATTTAATTAATTTCTAATATTTCATTTGCCTCCTACGGCCACGATTCCGTGATGAGTGAGTGGCGTGTTATATTTGTCATTCGTAAAATAATTTATTCAGTTTAATTAAATAGTGTAGACTCTCTTGTTTTTCTAAAAGGTGCCTGTAAACTACATTTAAACTTATCATGATTAAAACTGCAGGGCTATTTTTAATTTAAGTATTTGTGGACTAGTTTGATGAACAATGTCATTTTTGTTCCAAATGTCATATTTAAATTAAATTATTTAAATATTTCATTAAATTAAATGTTTCAATTTTGATTTAAAATGCGTAGATTGGCTCTCGTTTGCACACTTTAAAAAATGTCGTTTTTTCTAAATATTACAAAAAATACAAACTTACCTGTACAAGACATCCTCCGCCGTGAATAAGTAAGAGGTAACATGGAGTGAGCCCAGTACCACAGGGATGATGGTCCACAAGAAATATTTTATTTGATATTTTCCAACTCCACCCGCCTCCTCTAGTATCCCATCCAAGTCTACTTCGAGAGGCTTCATTTTGATTATCTCATAAACTACACAACCTTACCGAACTGTTCGTCTAAATGTATTAAGTAATGTTTTTATTTCTCAATAATTCAACTCAACAACAAACAATATATTCTCAACAATTACGATAAGACACTTGGTTGGTGGAATGCCGGCAATTAACTGAAAAAGATATTATTTATTACATAAAACTGACAGCAGAAAATTGAGGATAAAGATTAAATTTCAGGTGACGTTCTGGAGATAGAAATAGCAATAAATTGATTACTGTTGATATCTTATTGTTTTCATCGTTTTAAACACGTAATAAAAATTGGATTATTTTCATTAAGAAACAACACCTTTTTAAAATATATATATATATATTTTTTAAAATACACTTTCAGATCTAAAAAATTAAGTGCAAGTGGTTGCAATCGATAATTTTTATTTCTCAAATTTATAGGCTCCCGCACCAAGCGCCTCGAAGTGCTGCAAGTAAGCTCTATCTTACAAAACATTTAGGTGCATGGTGTTCTATACAGAAACAAAGACGGTTTATAAGGGTGGATCGCTGATTACTGGGGGTTCGTCAAATAAAAGAGTATTGATGGTCCGGAGGTAGAAACAGGAACGAGGCCTGATTTTCCTACCTCCACCTCAGCCAGGCCGGTGGTGGGGGCACAAATATACCCCCTCCATATTTATTTAAATATAAATACAATACCCTCTGGCGACATCGGTACCGTACCGTAACACTCCCCCCGTGCAGCTTGGCTGTGTACGTAGGGAGAACAGGATTTTATTGTGATGTCGTCTCATGGTGATACCGGCTCCGGTGGAAGAATGATGATTCGGGTGGCGGGCCGGGTGTAATCATCCGTTGCTGTTCGCACTTGTACGGTGCGCACTTGTCCATTGGCTGCAGGCTTGGCTTCGATGACGATTCCTCGCGGCCAGCTGCTGTGTGGCAAAGAGGCGTCGGCAATAACCGCCATGCCGCCTTCTCGAATGGGAAGCGCAGGTTCTTGCCACTTGCGCCTTGAAGCAAGGGCAGGCAGATATTTCTTGATCCACCTCCGCCAAAACATATCCGCGAGCTGCTGCGCAATTTGCCACTGTTTTCGCAGGCAGGTGCTTTCATTGAGGGCTCCGTATGTCGCCAGGTGGAAATGTCATCCCGCGGCTCCCAGCAACAGGTGATTTGGTGTAAGTGGGGAGCTGTCCCGTGGGTTAACTGACACGTGTGTCAGCGGTCGACTGTTGACCATGTTCTCAGCTTCGGCCAAAGCGGTTTGTAACGTCTCTTCATGGAGGGCCCTTTCTTTCAAAGTGGCCTCAAGCGCACTTTTTACAGAGCGGACGAGGACCTCCAATCACTCCAGTCCCGGCTAGATGATCTCGCATTCGTGGCTCCTACCGCAGTTTTTTGATTGCCGTGGAAATTTCCTTTTTGCTCCACGGAAATTAGTTCCGTTGTCGGAATAGAGGTGGAGCGGGTGGCCGCGGCGTGCAGCCATTCAGCAAAGAGCCATGATTGCTGAGTCCGCGCTCAGAGTCGACCAACTCCAGATGCACGACATGTATCATAATATAGGTAAAGAGTGTGCCATAATTGTTTTCTTCCTACGGCCAATGCTGACTTGCATTGGCCCGAAAAAGTCTAGACCGCAGTGTGTGAAAGGCGGCTGGTGAAAGGCCAGGCAGGCGTCTGAAAGCTACCCCATCAACGGCGGTTGTGGGCGGCTACGCCCGATCCTGCAAGCCTGGCATTCGAACTGCACGCGGCGCACGGCTGGTCTCAGCCAAAGAACAAAAAAGTTTTCTCTGAGATCATTTTTTCCGTTCTCGGATGGTTTCCGTGCTCATGGTAATAACGGATCATGAGCCTAATGTAGGAGTGGCCGCCATCCAGCATAATAGGGTCGCGTAGACCGAGCGGTATTCCGACCACTGTTGTGGCGGCTAGCCGGGATCCCATACGAATAACGCCCTGTTTATCAATTTGTGGCATTATTGGATACAGTCGGCTAGTTCTGGGGAGATCCTCCCTCCGTTGCAGCATCCACACCTCCAGATTAAATGAATCCGCCTGAGCCTGGACCACCCACGCGCGTTCTGCTGTGCTTCGCTCGTCGGCAGTAAGGTCTGCGCTGGATGCCTAGCTTGCACCCTGCCGGCAGTTTTCCGCAAAACGACGAATCCATGCCGTAGTGCCGACCAATTTGGTCCATGAAGAGAACCGGTGGATGTCAGGTAGTGCTCCGTTTTCCACTAGGTCGCACCTTGTAAGTGCTACTGTTGCCAATCGCAATTCGAGGTGCTGCGGATCAGGCTGCGGTTGGTTGGCTTCCAACAGCCAAAATTATTGTTCTCACTTCAAGAATCAGGTCCCACTGGCCGTCAGGTCCGGTGGCTCGCTATCTCGCGTGCATCAGCCGGGTTGTGTCAGGTGGGGACCCATTTCCAGGTGGCGGTGCTTGTTAATTCGTCTATTTCGCCAAGTCGATTGGCGACGAATGCCGAATAAGACCGAAGGTCGGTTCTCAGCCAACAGAGCATCGTCATCGAATCGGTCCATAGCATGGTCTCCTCGATCTGATATGTGTGTTCCGCCTTGATGGTGGCCGCTAGTCGTGCAGCCATCAGGGCGGCCTGTAATTCCAGCCGTGGCACCGAGAGTGACATCAGTGGTGCCACCTTGGTTTTGGCCGCTATGAAGGACACAGTTTTGTGGTTGTCGATCTCTTCCACGAAGTAGGCAACCGCGCAGCACGCCAGTTCGGGTGTATCACTAAAAACGTGTAGAGTAACGCGACCGCTTCGGCTGGATACACATTGGCGCGTGATGGCGCACTTATTCGTCCGCAGGAGTCGGTGCCAGGCGTGCTACTTCTCAGCATGCTCGGGACTGATCATCTGGTCCCAGCCGACCTTCGATCACCACACTTCTTGAAGGAGAATCTTTGACCTGATAACCAGGCAGGCGACAAAACCCACCGGGTCAAAGATTCGCAAGAGTGCGCTCAGTAGCTGCCGCTTGGTCGGCCGGTCCCCAACCTCCAGCATCAGTAAATTTACAAATTTAAAAATGAATTTGTCGAAGGCTGGGTCCCAGGTGATCCCGAGGATTCTTTCGGTTGTGGTATCTTCGCCAATAATTTGTACTGGTTCCACGGCCCGCAGATGTAGTTCAATCTGCACGAGTACCGCCGGGTCGTTTGAGGCCAAAATAGTCAAGTGCATGTTGCCTCGACGCAATACTTCGGACACTTCTGCGACCATCGTGACGGCCCCAGCCGTCGTGTCCACCGCATCGAGGAAGTCATCCATGTAGAACTTGCACTGGACGGCGTCGACTGCATTCGGGAATCGGTCAGCGCTGGCGTCGACTATACGGTTGCGCATGTACTGGGCGCTGGTAGGGGAGCAGGTGGCACCGAAAACCATAGACATCATTTGGTAGGTTTTCGGTTCTTCTCCCGATTCTCCCCACAGAAACAGCTGTGCATTGCAGTCAGCTTCACATATTGATATGCGCAAGAATATTTCCTGCACATCGGCGGCCAGCGCCACTTGACCTTCCCGGAATCGGAAAAGGTTTCCCAGCAGTGATGATAGCAGGTCGGATCCGGTTAGCAGGACATCGTTGAGAGAGACGCCTCTGCACTTGCTCGCTGCATCGAATATCACGCGGATCTTTCCCGGTTTGTTTGTGCTGAAAACCGCGAAAATACGGCAAGTACCAGTGGCGGCTCCCAAGTTCGGCCACCTCTGATGCTGACAGGATTCGGGCGTAGCCCTTGTCGATATAATGGGCGATCTTTGCCCTGTATGCGGAGGCATAGGCTGCATCCTTTCGCATTTTCCGCTCGATGCTGGCCAGGCGGTTGACAGCACACTGGCGGCTTTCTGGCAGATGGGCGTCCCACCGGCCGGTTTCCCACTACCCATTTGGCAATGGATGAGTGGTAGCTGTCATTATCTGCTCTGCTCGTGAATCGTCTGCATTGATTCGTGTTGCGGTGGTGACTCCAAGTGAATCTACGGCGAAGTGTGCTTTGACAAGAGTCTCAAAAGGCTGTCCTCAGCGGGGATCGTGGTGACCGTCAAGGAGAGTACCGTCAAGGATCGCTCCTGGTGATGGTAAGTTATGGGCCGCAACCCCGTGCAGAATCCATCCCAAAGCGATACGGGACAGTGAATGGTACCCACCGCTTACCCAGGACCGTTCTAAGAGCAAAAGCTTCCATATCGGTCCTACTCAATCGTCTCCAGGTTGACATTTTTTTTTTCAACTAACAAGCAGGACCGTGCTGCTCCGCACCGGTCGTATAACCGTTGCGAAGTGGCACGGCCGTTCGAACAAAACCATTCACTGTCCCCGCCTCAAGATAAGTATTTATTAAAAATAAAACAAAATAAATAATTATATGCAAGGAAAACAACATCAAAAGTAAAAGACGAGATCCCACAGCGGCGGCAGTGGAAAGCTTCAAGTCGAAGACAGGACAAAAAAAATAAAGAAGAACAATCCGCTCCCATCAAGGGGAAAAAGAAAGACAAAACAAAAACGTGACACCCGTCAAGGGAAGTCAGGACCGGCAGATATACATCCGATTCAAGAGCAATACACCAGAGATTAAAAATAACTCAACACAGAAACATCAGACTTGGTATCGATCAGCTCTACAAGAGCAAGCTCTTTACTCAGGTCCCCGCAGGATTTCCCACCGGGACATCCACACCTTAACAAACTCACGGAAGCATCTGAAGTTCCTTGCATTCTTTACCAGGTCCTCGTTAGAGGGACGGAGGCCCGGTACATTAATACTATGCCCAGTTATACCCTCGTTCATTATCTTGCATACCCAGAGGATATGTTCCGATGTCTGGGCCACACGGCCGCAGGTACACCACGGATCTGCGGAGAGTCCAAGGTCGAAAAGCTTCGACCTGAACTCTCCGTGTCCAGAGAGTATCTGCACCATATAGGGATCTAGAACCGGAAAATATCCGCTGCCGTTATATTTCACAGCCACCTTCAGGAAGAAAGAATAAGTCCATCTCCCGGTGGTGGCCGTGTCCCATCTTTCTTGCCACTTTTCAAACGTAATTTGTCTTAGTCTAAGACCCAACACCCGGAACCGCTCGTGATTCGAAGGCCTAATGGTCCTACCAAAGTAGTTGACCTCCAGACCCCGCCTCAGGGTATGCAAGGCGCTAAATTCCTGAACCTCCAAATCCACAGGAAGCACCCGCCAGAATCGGGAGGGCCGCACCAGACACAGTCCGATAGGCCCCCGTCAGCGCTAGCAAGGGCACTCTCTGACCTCTATTCAGAGCCGAGGAAATCACTCCGATACTTAGTCTATGCGCCCAGACCTCAGCGGCATATGTAAACTGAGCCACATATGTCGCCTTGTATATTAGGCGCATAGCCGGTGACCGGAGTCCCCAATTCGATACGCTCACCCTCCTCTTGGAAGTAAAGAAATCCCGCGCCCTGTCTGAGATGGCTTAGACATGGGAGAGAAAGGAACCCGACGTATCAAAGGTTACACCCAGCCATTTGACCTCTCGCTTCAATTTCACATTCATCCCTCTCATTTTCACAGTAGGGTTCCTCTCTCTACTCAGGCTCCCTTTCAACATCAAGGCCACAGTTTTATTCGGCGCCAAAGACAACTTGTTCCTTTCACACCATTCTTCAATCAGTTCAATCGACTTTTTACTCTTCTCTTCCAGCGCTAAGTAGCTCTGGCCAGACACGAGCAGAAAAGCATCATCCGCGTATCGACCGAACCCTGTGGGCAACCCATGTTTGTATGCCTGGTGCTCGAGACCCCCCCATAGCTGAGGGTAGCAGCCCGACCACTGAGGTAACTTTTGACTAGATCAAAAAGATACCTCGGGCACTGCCGCACCTTCAACTTAGTGAGGATCATTTCCCACCAGACATTATCAAACGCCCCCGAGATGTCTAGGAAAACTCCCAGTGCATGCTTCTCTTGACGGTCCCTTTCCATTCTTGGGTAAACTTCATGGCACTCACCGTGGACATACCGCGAACAAAGCCAAACTGTCGGTCACAGGCCGGCGAGAGATTACTCTCAAGCCTATTGCGTATCGCCGTCTCAAAAACCTTCCCGAAAACGGGGAGGAGGGTAATTGGACAATACGCGCCCGGATCAGACATAGGCCTGGCATTCCCCTTCGGTATTACACAAAGAGTGCCTTTTTTCCACACGTCAGGGAAATGCCCCACTTTCATACATTCATTCATCACGAACAGAACTTCATCTTTCGCGACTCGCCACACATTTTTCGCTATAACACCCGTTATCTTGTCCAGCCTTTGTAGGGCCTAAGCTGCGGAAAATATTCTCCAGCTCCGCAGTGGTGAAAGGCGGAGGTTCTCACGCCTCCCTAAGCATACTACTGGTCGGGAGACGGGCCAGCCTTCGGACAATTCGATGATGTTCCGTCTCCCTCCCAGTGCGCTCAAGAGGTACGAGTTTATCCAGAAACCCATCAAGGGTTGAGACAAGATCCACCGTCATCCCTTCCCCATGAATAATCCCGGACAAGAGACTGACAGTGCCCCTCCCCCCTCCCCTGACTAGTCCTGTCACCTTCCAGGGGTCAGCATTACCAACCTCAGTGACCCATTTCTTCCAGGAGGCTCGCTTCGCCTCATGGATGGCCGCCGAGTATGCCGACCTGGCAGCACGGAGCTCACTTTGCAGTGCCAGTCTCTCCGAAAGAGTAGCTAGACCCTGCCTGACAGCCCCGCATCGCCGATAGGCCCTTCGGTAGCCACTCCGAAGCGAAGCGAGCTCCCCGGACCACCAGCATGCCTTATAAGGCTTACCTGGTCGGGTACGACCGAGGACCTGGTCTGCAGCCCTGGAGACCGCGTTATTAAGATGCTCCCCAACCAGGGTTGGGTACTGCACACTTCTCTCATAAATATCTCTCAGCTCGTCTTTCAGCACTACTTCGAACGCTTCCCAATTCGCGTTTCTGGACTTTAATTTCCATTCAGATCTTTCAATCAGCACCGGGGCCAGACTGATACCGAAAGCTATCAGACGGTGGTCACTATTAATGGCCCCGTCTAGTACCCTCCAGCTCCTAACTAGCCCCAGTACATTGTCCGTGCACAAGGTGAGGTCAATGTTACTCTCCCCCTCTGCTGGGCCAGAAAAGGTCGAAGAAAAGCCTGGTTCGTTGAGGATGTTCAAGCCGTACCCGGCTATGACTCCTCTACGGCAATCCTTCGATCGTAGCCCGCGCTTGACATGGTATGATCATGCCACAGAGGGGAGCGTGCATTGAAGTCACCGCCTATAATAACATGCTTACCTTTCAAACTGTCCAGAACGCGGGAGAGCCCCAGGACATGGGGCCCCACCGGGTCGCCATACTTAAAGTAGACCGAGATCAAATAAACCTCGGTCCCCTCCAGCATGACGGAGACACACACTCGGTATCTGTCCGAGAGGTGTGCAAGATACAGCGGCTTTAGCCGGCTAGTGTCGGCCAAAATCCCTGCACCCGGCGACACACCCTCCTCAATCATCATGAGCGGCGCCTCAATCCCCGACGATCTGTTACGCCACGTATACTGCTCCCACATTAAAACTTTTGAGAGGTCGAAGTCTTGGATCACACGCTGCGCCTCTAGGGAAGCAGCACGCGATCTTGATTTTGATCCGATTCTGAGTTCCCTTCTAGCCATAATTAGTCATCATATGCGAGAGATCCACTGCCGCCTGGTAAGCTGGGCACGACTGATCTTCAGTGGGGTGATTCGATGGCTTTTTAAATTTACTACATGTTGCACAACGTGCAGGTTGTCCTTTTTGGCTGCAGGTCCCCTCGTCATGTCCCGTTTGCGCACAATCCCTGCAAGTCATAATTGTTTGTTTGCGCGCTTTGCTAAGGTGGCCATAAAGATGACATTTGTAACACCTTGTCGCTCCCACGAAGTCGCGGACACGACAAGCGTGCCATCCGAGAAAACATAACCCAGAATCAATTAAAGCTCGTCTGACCTCAGGAAGTACACTGTATATACAGTTGACGGTTTGGCCGTCTCTTCGTCTAAACATAGATACCCTCCTTGTGTTAATTGATTGATTTAGAGACAGATACCTTACCCTGTACATTTGATACAAACATCTCATCAATCACATGTTTCTCATCGATGTTACGTGGAACGTCGTAGACTACCACTCTAGGCAGTCTCCCCTTCGGCTCTACAACCATCAGCCCTTTCGTCTCAAGCCTTGATTTAGCAGCCTTTGCCCCCTCCAGACCTACCCTAGTTGATGTCTCTAGGAGAACACCAGCACCTCGTACCTTACGCACCCTCACTGGTTGAAATCCGTCCTCCACAGGGTTTAGGACTTCCATAATTGCAGACTTTGTTCCATCAGCTGATTTACCCTCGGGCTCCTTCGGATAAATGATCACCGCAGGTGGTGGTGGTCCAGCCACACGTTTTTCACCATGAATTCTAACAGATGCTGAACTGGTTGCGGCTTCCACGTAACGTGGTCTAACCAGTAACTGTTCTGTATCTCTGCATATTCCTGGACCGGTTCTTGCGTGTGTCCCTCCAGCCACAAACTCCTGAATCATAATCTTCAATTCCTCCATGTTGTCGTTCATTGAGTCCTTGTCTCTTCTGCTTTCTTCAAGTGCTCCCTTGAGTCTAGCATTCTCAGACATTTGTTCGCAGATTATAGCCATAAGGTCCATATGGCAAGCTGTCATACGCGCCCTTTGATCTTTGTTTAAGCGGGCCTTTTCCTCCCCTATGATACCTTCCAGAACGCTTACAATTTCTCTGGCCTTATTAAAGGATGTTGACACCCCCTCACACACTGGCGAGTCCTGGTTAAAGGGAATCGGTGCCATAGGCGTATATTTTTCTCTTTCCCGCAATCTCCTTTTATCCTTTTCAAGTATTTCCGTAGTTGGCGAAATATCCGGGCAGGATACCGAGCGTTCTCCCTGTCCTCGAACGGCAGAGTCCAAAATCGTCATAACCATTTTCAATTTTTCTGGAGTCAACCCCTCATGAGAACTCGGAAAATCCATGTTGGATTTTCCGGGTTTTTCCGACATTTTACCGGGATTTTCCGACATAACAATTCGAAATCAGTCTATATTTTCAAAATTGTGCAAATAATAACAATGTTGCAAATTACTAAGTCTCTAAGAAATATACACTATAACTAGGAGTGTTTTCCTCAGGTTTTCCGACCTGGGGAACACTTTGCCACACTTAAAAACTATACGAAATCACTATATACAAAGTAGCTTATAACTACGATACAAGCTTAAACTAAGAACAAGATACATTTTCCCTAGGTTTTCCGACCTAGGGAATACAGTCCAAAAGTAAAAAATCAAATAAATCTTCAAATAACCGAGTTGTTCCTCGGATCCCGAATTTTCCGGGATTTTTCCTAGCTTTTCCGACTTTTTAGGGAATCGACCCAAAGTCGGAAAATTAGCTCCGGAAAAACCCCTCTTGTCCACTAACCACTGCACTGTCACTGGGTAGGTATAATATTATACCTAAACCTAACACTATGAAATAGTCAAAATACTGATAGACACAACGTAACACGTCACACGTCCACTCGCGACGAAGGTTAAAAATAAACTGAATTGAAACGGGACAGAATACCATTGTTACCAGGTGGTACGGTCTTCACCTCACGTGTGACGATGAGGTGAGCAAGGTTGTAATGAAACCTTACCTACCTACCGGTGTAAAATGTGGTCTAACCCACCTCACACGACCGACCGAAGCTACTAACTAAAAAAAAAATTCGTTTTTTATAATTTATTTAATACAAATTCTATTTCTAATATGAGGAGATTAACTATCCTTCACCGCGCTATTACTGTTCTGAAACCGCGCATATAAATAGCTAACATAACTAGAAGCATGTCTACGTAAACAAACGTCTGAATAACCCCTTTTTTTCGAAAGTACTGAATTGAAAATGAAAGAATTGTTCTCTAAAATCGCGACACCTTCGTAATGTCGTTTATCGATGTTTAATTAATATCAGGACTCTAATATGTTTACGTAAATATCATTCGAGACGCTGATACTATATAATGGCTCGTGATGTCGTTTATCCTAATCCACTAAAATGTATATTTATATGTAATTATCTAGGTTAGGTAGGTTTTTATTTTATAAGCAGCCCGTGAATTTAAAATACTTAAAATGATTTGAAGACTATATGAATGACGCCAGATTTAATTGATCGTCATTCCGCGAAGATAAGGTTGGAAAGGGCTCCTCCACGTACGCCCTTCCGGATGGGTTCCGACCTTTAACAAATGATGAACCCCCTCTCCTTAGAACGAACAGGTCAACCCGTGGCTTGATATTCTTTAATTGCTTGAGTATCATGCAATAAGATGGTGATCCCACGAAGTGTATCAGGTTTCCGACGACATATACACATCAGGAATCCTTCCTCGCGTCTGACGGTGAGTTTCGTAGACATAAGTTAACTGATGATGATTTGAAATGTGATACAACGTTATCAAGATAGTGGCACAGAGATCCGCTGGGAATCCTTAATCCTGCGTCAAACGGATCCATTGTGGCACTGCTGTATTGATTTCGTGTTGATGAAAAGGTATCCTTGAAGTTATTGAATAGATAATTATAATGAAGTCCTTTATGATGATTTCGGCCAACGGTGAAACTCGTGATGTGCACATGTCGCCGATAGGCAGCCCCGCAGGATCATTTTCAAATGTTAATGATGATGATGATGAAGGTAAGTCAGTTGTTTCCTATCCTGAACGTACGTAATGGGACAAACAGACGGATTGTCTGAATCATCGAAATTGAAATACATATTACATAGATGAAATACATAGATGAAATACATATTACGTAGATAACGTAGAATTTAATCATTCTTCATACACTCCCCAAAGTATGTCATCCGGCAGATCGAAGATTGCCAAAGCCTGAGGTACTTCCATATAGCAATTTAGCAGACGTTAAACAGTCAGTACACACTATTCTTGAAGTTTCAGGCTGCATAAAACGCACTATTTCTAGTATGTGGTTGACTAGTGGTCATGCTCTGACATGGTGGAACATCCATTACCAATCATCACAAGCCCTGGTTTTCGACGGTCCAACGGACGACAAACCTTGCCTATCAGATCGCACAATTATAAACCAATCAAAAACAATACTAAGGAATCTATTACTTATTACGCATTACAGTCCGAAACTGAAACTTCAATTAAATGTTTTGTACGATCGTTAATTACTTACTTTTTGACAAATAAACCTATTAAATGTTAGTGTATGATTTAGAACTAGTACGTGAAATATCAAAAATAAATAAAATAAATAAATCAGTTTAACTGAAATACCCTTTTAGACATCTCTGCTCGGTTCAAAGTATTCCACTTTATTATTTGTTCCTTGTTTCCTGTCCTTTGGGTTTCGTCTTCCTTTTTAGTTCGTCTTCCTTCTTAGATTGTATAGATAGATCTTTCAGTATAGAAAACTCGAAGCTTCAGCTATATATTTATTTTAAAGGCTCTCCTTTCGGTGATTTTCGAGGACAAGTTTGAAAAGAACTGTTTTTCTAAATCGGGCATAGCTTCCGCTCTATTCTAAATTTCTAAATCCACTATCCGCTCTCCCCGTGCGTCCCGCGTTATATAGGCTTATTTTGACCTCAATTCTTCTGCTGACGTCACTTGTTTACAACAATTCGCACATAAATTCCAGGAATTTTCCCCTCCCTCATACTTCCCCTGGCCTAGAGGTCATTAACATGTCGATTTTTAGCGTAAACAAGTCTATTTTTAGAATATGCATTGTATGTACCCATGGGCTTTCAGTGATGCAACGAATATTTTTTTCACGAATACAAACGATTTCTTGAATACGAATAAAATATTCATATTTTCTCTCTGAATTAAGATAGTTTATCACCATTGCTTCCATAGATGATTCGTAATTCCCAGGCTGGGAATCACGCTCGGCCTCGGACAGTGAATCGTCCGATGAGTCCGAGCCTGCTTCCCTGCTAACCGCATCCTCCTCCCGCAGCGTCCCTGAACGTAGCCCCGATCGAGACATGCTGTCGTAGGTTGACAATTTATAGATGAAATCGAGAAAAGGCTGGAAGGACCACTTTGTTCTATACAGAAACAAAGACTGTTTATAAGGATGGATCGCTGATTACTTTTGGGGGGTCGTCAAATAAAAGAGTATTGATGGTCCGGAGGTAGAAACAGGAATGAGGACTGATTTTCCTACCTCCACATTTATTTATTTCAAGAATACCGTGTAGCCTGGCTTGAGTGGGTATTTACACTGTTCCCACTCAGCCAGGCCGGTGGTGGGGGCACAATTTTACCCCCTCCATATTTATTTCAATATAAATACAATACTCTCTAGCGACATCGGTACTGTACCGAAGTCACCATTTTCATACAAAATACAAATTTATCAAAAATATAACAAAATATGATATTGTTCATAACAGATGGTATGGTGCGAATATTTTTACCTGCAGGAATATGTTACGAATTTAAGCTTTCAAATAAGCATATAAATATCTTACGTAATCTATTTCTTTCAGATGAAATAGACATTATTCTGGCGCTCACTGAGTAACTCCTTGTTATCTACTAATTTATAATAATTAAATACCTTTGTTTAATAATTATTTAGAAAGTTTCATGTAAAAAATGACAATGAGTGTGAAAGTAGCAAGACATCAACCATAATAGTTCCAGAAAACATCAAAAAAAATATGAATTCGAGCTTTATGCTTGGTGCCAAAACAAAAACTTGATCATGTGGAGCTTTTCGGAAGAGTATATTTGACTCTAATTCCGAAGGATCATTAATTGCAACTATTTGAGCGACTGTAATGAAACGGGAGCGGATCACCGCCTACAAAGACGACAAGGTCATCTTTGTAGGCGGTGAATTGTTTTTAGCTGGCGTTAGTTTTCTGGGATTATAAAAACATCATCAATTTACTTGGATGAGGGAAAATACTATGGTCATCGCTAGCATCATTAAACGAAGAATTCACAAAGAACAGCGATACCCTAGTAACTGCGGAGTAGTATTTTAAGGACCTTAATATCGAATAGGTAGTTGGTCTTGTGGTTAGGACACTCGCCTCGTGATCCAAAGGTCGCAGGTTCGAACCTCATTCCAGACTAGCAAATTAGTCCTATTTTCATAGCACAAGCGTTTAGTTTAGTTTGAAAATAGTAAGAATATTGATGTGACACATATTCGGCCCGATTCTGAAAATAACAATGTCTGGATCTTTAAGATCTTTATCCCAACACTTAATAGACGATAATAAAAATTAAAAATGTCCAGAGCGGATTTTGTAATTCTACGGCTCAAATACACTGCATTAAAAGATGATATAAGAAAGATTGTTTCTTACAAACGTATTAATTTCTTCATCCACAGCGTCCAGATGAAATATCATGGCTAAACTCGTCGAAACCGCGTTCGGCGTTACCGCGTATTCAAATCTTCACATCTTGATTTTTGACAGATAACAATTTACATCTTTCTCCCTCCCTCTATATCTATCTCATGTAGAAACTTACAGAAACAAGCACCGACGTAAAGGTATGTCTCGTTTATTTTTAATTTTTATTATCGTCTATTAAGTGTTGGGATAAATATCTTAAAGATCCAGACATATCTGTCAAAAAATGTCAAGATGGGAAGATTTGAATACGCGGTAACGCCGAACGCGGTTTCGACGAGTTTAGCCATGATATTTCATCTGGACGCTGTGGATGAAGAAATTAATACGTTTGTAAGAAACAATCTTTCTTATATCATCTTTTAATGCAGTGTATTTGAGCCGTAGAATTACAAAATCCGCTCTGGACATTTTTAATTTTTATTATCGTCTATTAAGTGTTGGGATAAAGATCTTAAAGATCCAGACATTATTATTTTCAGAATACGGATGATTATGTGTTCGCATCTCTGTTTAAAAAAATCGTTCTATAAAACTGAAAAATCCGTTTTAATGTATCGTTGTAAAAAAATCACAGTCAAGGAAATTGTATTTTAAAATAAAGATATTTCCTGTCATCTTGGAGTAAGTTTTTATCGACGATGCATTTTTTTTATCAAGTTTCAATTTTATTACAAAAATGCGGAAGCAGTTTTATCTTGAATAGAAATTAATTTATTACCTTTAAACACGTTCAAAGGTAAATTACATTTTTTTAAATATACAGGAACACTTATTTTAAGAGTGTAACGAGGACTTTTTAATAGTTTCCGACCCTCCTAGAACACGAAGTATGATATTAAATGATTTTATATTATTGTAATCCACAAACATTTGAATGCAATGCAATATATCTGATCAGATGAAAAACTGACAAATTTTATTTCTGACGTGTTGCCGAATTTAATTTTAAATTTTACAATTTTTAATTATTTCGTAGTTTGGTAGCAAAAGTCGTTTGATTCTTTATTATTTAAACAAATACCCAGTAAATCTCATTTTTCTAGAGTAGACTTTTCCAGCTTCAGACAAACGATATATCAGTTTAAACCTAAAATATTCCTCATTTAATGGTCACTATGAAATATATTTATATCACTAATTAACATTTATTATTACAATAAAATATGCAATCAAGTTAAATAAAAATACTGTGTTTATTTATATTCTTGAGTTAGTTCATTGATTTAGTTTTTTGTTATAGTTAGTATCTGGGTGGTGAACAAAATTTTTTCGAAAAATAGTTTATATTTTTCTGTTTATCTTTGTAATAGATTCATTTAGTTGCAACTTTTCATTACTAAATAAATATTGTCACGGAAAGGCAAGCAGAAAGAATAGAATAGAACTGTCTGAATTCCTTGTCAAATGTCACGAAGGATCTAGAACGATCTACAATTATCTATAACCTTCGGGAAATTAACTAATTAAAAACTAGAGCAGCCTAAAAGCAACGGGAAACTTCTCCTAAGCACTAGCAAGGAAAAGAATCTTTTCGAAAGTTCGGATAAAAGCCACCGTTTGGGTATAAAACCGTGACTACGCCGCGGCGCGGGAATTCTGTATTTGACAATTCGTTCGGTGCAAATTCTTGAGGCGAGATGTGCCCAATCTCAAATTTAGGAGCGATAGAAAATAATAATAATAAGTGACAGCAAAATAATCGAGCGATACCGATAGTGACAAAATAAATAAGTGGCTTCTATGTACGAGAATTGAATATTCTTTAAGTGATGAAAAAGTGTTGCCAGAGACAACAAAGTGGTCATATACGAGTGATATATTGCGAAATAGTGTAATTTAAAGAAAAGCGTTAACATTAATTCGTTTTAAGTGACTTTGTCCATTTATAATTAATTAATCAATAATTATTAATTCGCTCATTAATTTCCAGTGTTTTCATTTATCCTCCCGCAGCCACCACCACGTGACATTATATGTATTACATGTATGTATGTATTAGTTGTATCAGAGTATTTCAGATGTGAAGTGTTTAAAAATATTAAAGTGTTACAGGCGTTACCTCGATTGTATCACTTAAAGATTTTTAGGATTCATTGCAATATAAAGATGACAGCTATTTGAAAACTAAATTATATGCGAATTATTTACACAAAACAACGTAATCTGTAAGCCTCAAGCTTTTCACAATCATAAGTTGTCACTGTGACGATTGATATCGCTGTTTCCTGAAAAGGTAAAGTTCTGGATTCGCATCACGGTGCTAACCAATTTTTTTTTTTTGACAAGTGGATTTTTTCTGTAGGTTTATCTCATTAATTAATACACTTAAATCATTTTTTTTAAATTGCTAACACGGAATACCTACGTATCGCATCAATATTCTTACCATTTTAAAAGAAAGCTGTGCTATGAAAACAGGACTTATTTGATGGCTTCCTGAAATGGGGCTCGAACCACCCACCAACCAGATCACTAGGCGAGCGTCGTGACCACAACACCAACAAGCATCTCGTTTATTTAGTTTACCAAGTTTTAAAATTTTTTTTTTTTTTAAATTATAAATAATGCATCAATTTTAAAATTTTATTGCAGTGAAGAGATGTGGCTCGAAACAGTGACGAATGGAGAATGATTTTGCTTTCATTTCCGGGATCCCGCGAACGAAATGAAAGAAACCATTAACTTTTCTTGGCCCCGTAATCCCGGTGGTGAGCTTGTCTAGATACCGGGATTACGATGCTGGCAGGTATTTTGGTAAGTATCAAGTTTTTGGACTTTTATTTCAGATTTTATATTCATCGGCATTGCTTTAACCATGGTTTCACCTTCTTAAAAACTATTGATTTATTGAGTTCGCCTTTAAAAACTCAAAATAGTGAATAAGTTATTTTTAATTACATTGTGATTTTTTTTTATTTTTTGACATTTACCTACTCGCAATAAATAAAGCACTAAGCGCCAGAATTTTCACTTTAAGATACAAGGTAAAAAGCGAAAATAACGTCTTTTTCGCTCTATATGTGTTATCTATGTGATTTACTCAAGCCTGAGTGTTTTGTGATGTTTTGCTTTTTTTTATTATTTATTTTTTATTTATATTTGTTAATACAAGTTACTAATAACTAACACACTAGGTAAAAACCTGTTCTGTGGCAGTTATTCTCATATGATATTTATGTAATATTAACAAATGACAATTAAAGAAAGTATAAGCATAAGAATGAAAGTAGATCAATAATAATAAAGAAAATCATAGGAATACCTAAATTTAAAAGAAAAGAAAATATACATACAAAATTAAGATAAGAATTTAAGTAGTTACAAAATTAAATATTGTGTTAAAGTAGGTATATTTTTAATTATATAAATCAGTTTTTGCCAATTCAGAGGTCAGTTGTAGTTGTAATTTTAATTGGGTCTCTTGGTCTGGTAAAGCATAAATAAAAAATAAAAATAATAATAAATAAATTTCCGGCATTGAAAAAAAATGCAGGATTGAAAGCCCTAATTGTACAGTTGGCTTTGGATCCTGTTTACCAACAGTGCCAAAGGAAGTAGCAAATATTAAGTACCTATCGGTTCATATTTATCACGCGTAGTATAGTATTTTAAATGCTATTATCTTATAATGTGACGTGTATATTTACATATTAAACAAGAGAATATATTATTTCCAAAGAATTGGGGCGGTAAAGGTTCCAGCAATCATATTGTCAAATCAAAAAACAAAACAAGGCCACTTATCTACAGAAGCATTCTTAAGATAAATGCTGCCGCAGTTCATCAGGGGTGCTGATAATACCGCACAGAGAAAGGTGAGAATTTATCGGAAATATTACTTGTACACTTTCAGATTGCATTCAATAATAAATAATTACAGTACATTCTCTATCTCCTCTCCTTCCTACTCCAAACACAAGAGTTATTTTCTTTTTGGAGAGGTTCAGCGATAAAAATTATGAATCCTCAAATCAATCAATCAAGATTTAATAAATTGTTGTTAAATAAATTGTAACAACGTAATGCTAAATAAAAAGAAATGTATATTCAGGGTGTCTAATAGCTGGTAGTAAAAACTTAACAGGTGAATTGATATGAGTCGAAAATGGTCAAGCAACCATGGCCTAATATTAATAATTATATATAATATACTTATTATAATGAGATATAAATATCAAAGTTTGTATTTTTGTTTTCAATATTTTTAACTTATTTTTTGCAAAAAGTTGAGCTATCAGTTCATAAGCTTCCAATATAAATCGAACAAATGATAAAAATCTTGCAAAAATTTAAAATAGAATTATTTCACAAGGTTTTTACCATTTTTTTTAGTTGTATTGTAAGTTGACGTGCGGCAGGATGTAAACTAAAACCCGCCCCGCCCGCACCCGGCGGTAACCCCTCGCCCTGTAATTCAGTACAATTTTGTATTTGCTCGGGAGCTGTGACATCTTGATTACCAATATACACATGTCCAAAACAACCAAAACAGTCTGGGGTGGTGCAAGAACAATTGCCTATGAAGTATTAAAGTTTCGCGAAGTTGAAAAAGCAAATAATGGACCGATATTACCGTCTGACAGTTTGACTGATAGAGCGGCCGCCGCGGAGCGCGCTGTTACCCGACCAAATTTATATCGAAGGCTCTGACACTGGTCACCGGACACTCAGTACATTATGTATTGTGTAATAAATTTACAACCTGGCAACTTCTGTTTCGCGACAGGGGCGCCCTCCCTCGCACGCCAAGTTATCGTGGTGGCACTCTATCGAAGCGAATGAACTTTTCATATTCGATATAAGTTACCAAAATGATACAATTTAAATGTAATCCTATATTATTTGTGTGTAAATTTATACAAAGTATATTTGTGTCAATAATGTCACCACATTTAAAGGTTGTTTTTTTTTTTGCTTTTATTGAAGAAAATAAATATTTTGTTTACTTGAGTTTTATTAAAAAATTCATTCCTGTTGATCATAAATGCGTGTTATGAATAATTTTATCTTTTTTTGAATTCGTAATTTGTTCCGCTTCTTCAACCGTCTCCGGAAGCTTCAGGTTGAGGGTCTCCGGAAATCCCAGCATCAGTGCAGCAGATATGAGACAAGTAGATGCAAAGAGAAGCGTTGGCAACTCCTTCATGTAAACGACCTGAAACAAATAATTTGATATCATATTCAATGATTATTTAGTGAGTTTCATTCGACAGTATAAAGCTCATATTGCCATAAAGCCGCAAATGAAGCAAGAAATGAACAGA
>JADDOH010002377.1:0-14995 GCA_016648135.1 Agrypnia vestita
GTGGGCCCGAAGGCCTACTTCTCCATCACGTCTCCGAGCGTCCCGTTCCGTAGTCACAAATCAATTGCCGGCCGGCCCGGCCGCGGCGCGGCTGTCCTCATGTCATTAATGAATTATTATATGCACAAAATTACTTAATATGTATTAAACTTAACGCTATACTTAAACCTGCACTATTTCGCAATGAGATATCTAAATTTTAATTGTATTTATATATTTATTATAGATGTCTCACAGAGACAAAGCTTTATTATATAGTGAGATAACATAGCTTCATCTGTATGAGACATCTATAATATATCTTCATTAATAATGATGTGTCTCTGGGGATCAAATCTTGTATTATGTCCTTAAAATAGTTGGACGTACTTAAAATATTATGACTATAACTTGCTTATGAATGAACTCAATAACATTAGTTTTTCAGATAAAAGGAAATTAATACCTACATTTAATATTTCATTACAAAATTATCAATTCTAAAATTGACAGTCCCGATTTTCCCTTAAAAGTATGTATCAGGATTCCATAATCAATGCCTTCAAATATTATTACGAAAATATGCGAACAGACTACCACATACATTCATCACATTCAGACTGGGCAATGAGTTTGTAGATGTAATCCATGATAGCTTCAATATTTTAAAGAGAAACATTCTGTCGATCCTGAGACGATGATAGTTTCTTTATGATATTCGGCTTTTATAAAAAGTCTGTTTTTCGGCTGTATTTTGAAAACATCAATATTGCTATTTATGTATTCTGACAGGTGTATAACATTGTGATGTTTTGAGTTTGACAGGTTTGAAATGAATGAATTTAATTAATAAGAAAGCTCTGAATGTAAAAAAACGTCGAGTTAACGCAATTTGTGAGTAACTTGATTAATTTCATTAATTTTAATTCTGTCAAATTTTAAACGTCACCAATGACAGAATTACAATATTACACAATAACTGTCAAGATACAGAAATAGCAATATTGCTTTTTTCAGAATACGGCTGAATGTTTCACTGTTTAAATCATATATGTTTGTTGACTCTTTTACGTTTTACACCATATCGAGTTTCTTCAACCAAAAGGACGTAAGTGATTATTACGAACTTCACAGGAGAACAAAAAAAGTTTTGTCAAACAGATTTCATCAATATTTATTTTATTATTAAATTATTTATATATTTATATTGGAAATACAAATAATAAATATGAAAATAATAAAATAAGTATTGATAAAATAATATTGTGAAAACTTTCCTTCGCTCTCCTCCGTAAAGTTCGAAAATATCTCTTGCGTCCTTTTCGCGAAAGACCCTGGATATATTGTTTTATTAAATTGATTTTGAAATTTTTTTTCACACAATAATATTTGAAATAAGTGGCAGGTTTTTTAAAAAAAAATTATAACTTCCTTTCTTTTAACTCGTGGCGTCTGCTTGCTTGCCGGCTGGCCGGCTTTCCGGCTTGCCGTCGAACAAACTTTGGATCGATTTTTGACCCTTTTCCCGTGATCCAATCGAGCTGAAACTTTGCAAGTAGACTCGTGGCAACGATCAAGAAGATCTATCAAATTTTTGTTAAAAAGATTTAATAATTATAGGATAATTTCGGATTTTTAGAAATATTAATAGTTTTTTCAAATTGGAATCATTACAAAAGTTTGATTATAAGCAACGGCGGCCCGATAACGTCACGGAATATTTTCTAAATTTGAATTACTCCGTCGGTATACATAAAAGGTACTTCACTACGAATGTCGAAAATCTAAATTGACTGACAAATATTTTTAGAATTTAATCTTCAAAGCATGAAATGTCTTATCAAAGCTCAAAACATCTGACATTTTAGAAATATATTAAATTGCTGTAAGTTAAGTGTTATGTTATATATTTTGATTCGTTTTTAATTGTTGTTATATTTTACAAAGAAATGGAGTATAATAAAAACTTGGTTTTTATGGGTTAGTTTTTTTTAATTTATGATTATTGCTTACTTGTGTAGAATGTCCTTTGGTTTTTTAAAAAAAAATTCAAAACGTGGTAACAAATAATTCAACAAGTAGATATTTTGAAGCACGAACAGATAGCACAAATTCAATATTAGAACGCGTCCTCGTAGGGGTAAACATATTTTTTCTCTTTGGATCTCAAAACATCAATATTAGCCAATCTGCATATCTTAAAATTAAGCTTAAACCTGTGAATGTCTTTTATATCCTGTAATCCATGTACTCTTGATTCACGCTTTACATTCACTTATCACTCAAACAAAATCAAAGAAAAAGCTCTAAAAATATTGGGCTTCATATATAAAATCACAAAACGATTCAAAAACCATCATCATTAATATTTTTATTTATAAAATTCATTGGTTCGCAGCAATTTGGAATTTGGTCACCTGATTATATAACTTAAAAAACCTGTACACCAAAAATTTAAGTGTAATCTGGGCAGCACTCTAATATCTAATCAGAAGCGCTTAGAATGTTTTCATGTAGACAAATTGGAAGTAAGACGACTAGTTGCTGACTAACACCTATATAATATAATTCATGGTAATATTGATTCAGAAGTTTGTGTCAAAACTTTGAATGTTCCTAGTCGTCGACTTAGGACATGTAATACATTTTCTTTTACAACTTTCAATAAAAATACAGCCCACTTTAACGTTATATCGAGAATAGTGAGGTCATACAATAAAATAGAAAATAATCATAACGTCCTCATTGAAATATTTCTTGACAGTTTCCCCGAGTATAAGAGAACTATTTTTAGTTTCTTTAATCTTTATAATTAAATCTCACTCTGTTCAAGCTCATTCTAAAAAATCAATTTTTTCGTGTTCTTTCTTGTATATACTTTTATTTTACTTTTATCTCTATGTTTGCTGTATTCACATTTAAGTGATAAAAAGCATTTATAAACTAATTGTATTACCTATATCATGTTATGTGTTTTTCATTATTTGAGAACCTTTCATAAAAAAATTAAATAAAATAAAGACAAAGTCGTCTTAAATGGAATCGAAACATGAATGCAATAACTTACGTTCCATCGTACATAGTTTAAACATGTTGTCCCAGAATCGTTTTGTGCTGTATAACTCTCAAAGCATAATAGTTGAGTAGAAACGTATTCTGAGCGAATCGCACACATATTGAAACGTCAGCGTCGCGCTTCACTTACGGAACTTTTACACGTTTTAAAACTGAGTTTGTTGTAGCTTTCATTGTTTATTTATAAATGGGAACATTCTCAAGCGCAAACTAAAAGTACATTGTTATGAACTAAAATAAAAATAGAAATTTAATTTTTTGTACTCTAAACTATTTTGCCGTGCAAAAAATATGTATCATATCGTCATCTTTCAACGGGCACATTCATGCGTGTTCCTTGAAGTCGTAAATCCAATACATAAGGAATGACCGTTAGGATCTTAGTAGAAACATTTTCGACTTCTAGGAATTCTGAGATAATATTCTACTTTTCCAATGTTATTCTTATAGTTTACTTATTTATCAAAACTCAGCTTCTTCCCAAGGAGCTTAAGATGTTATCTTATTTCATTTTCTTGTTCAGTTGCAATGTGTAACCAACTCCCTCATGAAATAAAATTCCTTGAGCAAACGATTCCCACGCACACCCTGAGCTAGCATGTGTACAACGAGGAACTCGGAGCGCATTTCAGGACATCAGGTTACTAGATGAAGGGCCCCGACTTCCACCGTTCCATATATATATATATATATTGCAACGGTGGAATATATATATATATATATATATATATATATATATATTGCAACGGTGGAAGTTGGGGGCCCTTCATCTAGTAACCTGATGTCCTGAAATGCGCTCCGAGTTCCTCGTTGTTCACAAGCTAGCTCAAGGTGTGCGTGGGAATCGTTTTTCGGGAACTTCGCGGATTTGCAAAAAAAAGGTATTTTATTTTCGTGCTATATTTCGGTTACACTGGGATATGCGTTATTTCCGGAGGTTACGTCTAGTATTTATTTCCGCCACTCGGAGGCGGAAATTGTGGAATATATAAAATTATATGAAAAAGTATACCATCTAAAT
Source organism: Agrypnia vestita (assembly GCA_016648135.1). Lineage (NCBI taxonomy): Eukaryota > Metazoa > Arthropoda > Insecta > Trichoptera > Phryganeidae > Agrypnia > Agrypnia vestita. Next base: position 4,076 of record JADDOH010002377.1, read on the forward strand.
TAAAATATGTATAAAATTCAGAAGAAATTATAATAAGCATTTCAATTAATCCACAAGAATTCTATATATATATGTCGCGATTGTAATATTACGCGTAGTAAATAATCAGCAAATATTATAAATATCAATATATTACCCTGATTAGCTTCACCTTTTTATCTGTTTATGTGGAATCTAATTACCGATTTTTCACCCTGTTTTCAATGTCTAATCGAGATGAAATTTTTTGGAGGAAAAGCGTGGGCACTTTTCCTCTATCAACAACAGAATTATGTTATCTACATCAATATCGAAACCACCTTTCATTTATTTGAAGGGTGAGAAAAAATATTTTTGGCAGAGAATTTTTTTTTTTACTTTTTAGTACATTTATAATTTAATTTAATTTTTATAATTTAATTGAACATATATATTTTTTTATTGTGGATTCACCACTTGGCCAACCATAAATATAAATCGCTCATTTAACTTCAATTATAAATCGCGTTTGCCTTCTTCGTAAAACTTCCAAAATAATTGCTGGCGGGTCCAAGACACCACCGACCATCGCTATATTGCGTGTCACGTATGAAGTGTCAATATTTAAGGTCTCCAGAGTCCATCAAGGTCTGAAAGATAATAAATACTCGTACTTGTAAGTTTTTCTGCATCTACAACGTTCCGTATGATTTAAATCATAATTAATCTTCGTTCAGCTTATAATTTTCCTTTTTTTGTGCCTGTGCGAGTGTACGAACAAGTCAAGGATCAAATTTAGTATTTTCACGAGACAATTTATAATTACCTTTTAAATGCAAATTTCATCATATTAAATAGTGGAAATAATGTTTATTTTTATATTTTGTAATATAATTAAAATAAAATTAATTCATTCTTATCATACGTGATGTAACAAAACTTTTCACGTTGTATACTTTTTGTATATTTCCTGTATACATTTCTATTATATTGTATTTCTCTTGTATTATTGTACCAAACTTGACTCAGTATTAGTTAATCTACACACATATCAATAATTTGCAAATATATTTTATTTTCTTTTAATTTGTATTCCCTCTCATGCATACATACTTGAACATATAATACTAAACTTTAGGACCAACCCGTGCTTAGAGCACCCACCACGGATAATAAGTCTCTGGATTGGGCAAGTTAAAGGTAAATGGTGAATAATTAAAATAATTCTTAATCACCTTGTAACCACATATTGATGTGGTTATAGAATTGTCTTATAAAAAATGATCAATTAGAGCTTGAACTTTTTACACGTTCAAATAAATTTTCACTTCAACGTTTCACGTTTAAGTGGGAGACTTATCTGGATTAGAAACGAAAAATTAGTACCCTGTTGGCTTTTTTATTTTGAATAAATTTGTGAAATTCGAAGACCACGTAAAAAAAATTAATATTAAAATTATTGCTTTGAATATATCCAAATTGTTTGGCAGAAACCAATAAAATTCCAATGAAGAATATTTCGGAGGCAGAGGAAATATAATTCTCTAAAATGAGCATCGGAAACGCAAGAGTTTATATATTCTAGAAAACGAGAAATAAAATAATGAATGCCAAATTCACGCGTAAAGAAATAGACAGGTTATAACATTGGGCCTGAGAATACTAAAGGAAATCGAATCGAGACAGTCAATAATAGATCCAGCATAGCGTGATCTGGGTTAAATCTTATCTCAAATATATGCATGAAAAGACCTTATCTCAAATATACGCATAAAATCTGGGTTAAACCTTATCTCAAATATATGCATGAAAACAGAACTGATCACTATTTAGAAATCATGCTTATTATGTATTTTTTGATCAAATGCTACGCTTCAAATTGCTTGGAGGACATTTTGATTGTTTCAGTCAACTAGAACTGGTTTCTCTCTATGCTCTCCATCAACTCTCTATGCCAACCCAACAGAACGTGCTCTTCCGGGTTCCAAATCTCTCTATGCCAAACCCAATAGAACGTGCTCTTCCGGGTTCCAAATAATAGAAATTCTTTACTGAATTCGCTTATCCAGCAAACATTCTGGGAATATAGTGACCACTTTAACGACACTGATATATTTAATGTTTACATCTCAACATTTGAAAAACGTATGTGGACACACATCGCTAAGATTCCTGGATATGATGAAATGCGCAAGATGTCTCCAATGCACTGAATAACATAAGATACATGAGCTTGTTAAATGCTACAATTGCGTGAACAGAAGAAAACGATCATCCAGACAACAATGAATTATGTAAATTGCGCAAAAAAATTATACATATTTTATTTGCGCAGATACGAATAAATTACGTGTTTTTGTTTTGTTGTTTTTGCCTATTTACTATTTTAATCATAAAATAATGCAAGACTGCCTCATTGAAGAAATAGATAAATCTAGCAATATTATTTAAAACATTTGCTCTAATTCTCGATTAAATATATACTCCACTATTAGTTTTGCACTTAAATATCAGAATTACGAACAAAAATTTCCATGAATTTTTAATTTATTAAATCAAAATCCGAACGTACTAGTGTTAACTGAAGCATTTGTAAATAAGTAAAACATTATTCGTTTTTGTATACCCAATACTCAATTCGTAAAATCTTGCTAGATACATAGAAATAGTGGTATTGTTATATTAATAAAATCTTGCTATTCAAAAATATCAGTCACAGAAGTACCTATGCACGCATCGAATGCATTGCCTTGACATAAGTTTCTCTGTATTTCAAAAACATATATTTCATTTTCTTCACCGGATAGTCTCTAACCGACCATTTAAATATGCGCACTCTATTCAAACACACATTACTGGTTGCCACTACCCTCACTACACACACATCACTATCTCAATCCCATTCACCTCATTTATTTTACTTTTTTATCTCACTTCTTTTCCTATCCTTTAAAAATGATATATTTTTTGTTTTTATATGGTTTATTTGGCAATTTCATTTTTTTATATTTATTATTATGATATAACAGTGTTTTTAGTTTCTTTATATTAATTTAAATATTTTTCATTATTTTGGTTTATTTTATCATAAATTCCTTTTGACTTTTGAACAACTTTTGATTTTTTTGTTTTATTAAGTATTTTTCTGTATTTTTTGTTTGTATCATTTTTGTTTTACATGTGATTAAATATTTCATGTTCAAGTAACCTTTCTGCAATATTGCTGCGTTTTGTTTTGTGTCCTGATGTCATGGATCTGTGTTATTGGTTTTTCATGTGTCTTAAAATGTCACATTCATGTCACATAAATGAGATTAGAGTGAAATGAAAAAATAAGTTTTTATTTATTTACGTATATTATATTATTTCAAAGATTTAAAATATCAACAATTTTCACAATGAATAATACAATTTTGTTGCAATTATTTTTCTTGACCGTTATAATTATGTTTGATATTATTCAATCACATTAAAAGCCTTAAGTCTACATAATTCAGAGATGTAATCACATTTTGTCATTATCTTAAGTTTTAAATATTAAATAATTATGTTATTGGTTAATAATATTCTTATAAATATGTAGGTTTGTAATTATTCATATTTACAGATTTTTAAGAGATTCATATTATCCGAGAAAACATCCACTATTCAAAATAATTCGGTAGGGGTAAAATTGTTTGACTATATCTATGAAAATATAAAATGAACTTAATTGTGGTACATACAAGACAGTGATTCTACCCTACATAAATTAACAGACTTAATGTTTGATATGCAGAAAATAATTTAACATTAAAAATATTTTATATTTTAATTTCGTTATGGAAATATGCGACATCGGAGTTTGCCTTTTTCAATATTTCGGACTTATTTTTATATAAAATGTTGAACTATCATTACAGTGACTTATATTGAATGTGAAAAATTCGTTATCCTTAATACAAGTCAAATAAAATAATAAAAAACTTCCAATTAGAATTTCTACAGAGTTTTTTGTTATTTTTCACTTGTATTGAAACAAATATTTTTTTAATTTGTAGGTATATGATACTATTATGATATTTAATGATCGTTCAACGTTTTATAAAAAATAAGTCAGAGATATTGAAAACAAAATGCAAACTTTTATATTGCATAATTCCATAACTATTGATATTAAGACATGGTTGCTTGAATATTTTCGACTCATAATTAAAGCAGTTTTATTAAAAAAGCTAGAAATAGTACGAAATTAATGGTGGATAATCAGTACACATCAAATCCGTACCATTATTTTACGAAAGTTTATACATAATACAATGTTTTGTACATAATACAATGTACAACAATACATAATACAACAACAACAATTTCATTGAAAATTGAATACTCAAATATAATATTAAAAAAAACATTACTTAAAGAGAATTAAAATATTTTGAGAAGAAAAGTAAATGAATACTCCATCAACGTCAAAAAAATACGCATATAATTATCTAACATGTGTATAATTAATTATGTGTAAATAATTATTATAATAATATCATAATTTAATTGGCGGCCCTGGACATGAAACTGGCTTCCCAGGGCTCCGGGTTCGATTCCCGTTGAAGTCACAAATAATCTTTGTGATTTACTCAAGCATGGGTGTTTTGAGTGTGTTTTGGTTCTGTATTTGGGCCTCTTTGTAGTTGAAGCATAAAATTAAAAAATGGAAATGGTTATTATACTTAAACACGTTTATTTATTTTATGCGTGATTTAAAAGGAAAAAAAACGGGTTCAAAATCGTATTAAAATTCTAAAATAAGAAAAGAAGAAATCACAAATAGGTAGTTAATATTTTTAAGCTTTTAATATGCCTGTTATTATTTTTAACTATATTCAAGAGAATTTTGGTGGTCATGCTATGGTGAATAATGAAGATAAAAATCTAATTAGGTTGCCTGTAGTAGTGTCCACATTTCAACCCTTGCGGTATGCACAATAGTGCATAGTCCCAGTACTTGGTCATTGTGGTGATATTGTAATACAAGTTTTTCATGCTTAGTTTATATACTAACAATGTCGAAACAGTAACACATATAATACAATATATTGTCCATTAATTGATTAAATTATTTTTTACACATCTTAATTAATATATTTACTTAATAATCTTACCTGTATGAATATAGTCGAATTGAATATAATATTTGAGATCCATAAAATTTTAAAGGAATTCAAAAAAATGTATGTAATATTTTATGTATTAAATACGTATTTACAGAGATATGAAGCAATTATTAAAGTTACAGAATGAATACATAAATATATGAATTTAACTACTTATATCTTGAAGTAAAATTTTTATTACTCAGTACCAGCGTTATATTAATCATTCAGATATAAATATTTATATTTTCTTTAAAATAAACCCTTTGTTCCGATAAAAACTTATCTACGGTATATAAAAAATAATTTTAGGTTTATTTTTGTTGTTCCGTATGGTAGACAGAGATAAATTACACAAAATAATTTCATTTCATTTACATTCTATATGTTTTTCAGTTGTCTCCTTGTGGGAACGTTTCAGAAATAAATAAACGCACAGAGCGTCGTCAATGGTCCTTCTGCAATGTTATATTTCATATATTCAAACCTACCCTATTATAAAGTTAACCCTCTATGTAACAAATCTCACTGCATAGCACCTTTTTGTGCGAGCTACTTTTGTTTTCGAGTGCATAGTCAACTGACTTTGTTTACACTGCAGTATCTCTTTGAAAGCGTAAGCTCATTTTTCTATCTTCGCCTACATTTTTTATGCGCGTATGTATCTCTATGACCGGTGCAGACCGATGGTTCAAAGGGATGTTTGTCTCGCTATTCCTCTCCCTAAAGAAATTATTACCGGGTAACAATTCCACTGTAGGTAGATTGAAATGAACTTTGCTTAAAATCTTTTTGGGTCCCCCATTCGATTCATCTCTGAATAATGTTTTACAAACACCTTCGTTACAAAAATCCTTTTGCTTTCCCCGTTTAAAATCCTTTTTCGTACGTCGAAGAGTGCTCGTCCTTATAATTGGGGTGAGTTTTGATTGACAGCTGTCTGTCAGGCTCTCGGAATTAAGCCTGGAGTCTGATGAGTAGCTTTCGTAGTCATCAGGAAGGGTGCTTATTTCCCGAGAGTCAACTTCGTCCTATCTCCAACGTGTTTGGTGACCACAGCGTCTGTAGCCGACGGCGATGGCGTTATCTAGACTCCTAGTCGTGAGGAGTCCCTGGTCGGCCATGGTCCTGGAGAGCTCTGCTTCTTCCTTGTAGAAATCTACCGGTTGAGGATTTGGGTCAGAGTGGAATGATGGGCGATATCCAATAAGGCTGGATTCGCTCATAAACGAAACGGGACCGACGAGAGGGGGTCTTTCTTGACGGATTTGCTGAAAACATAGAAAAATAATTTTACATTAGAATTGTTAATAATAAAATTTTGACTCGTTTATATAAATGAAAATTCCCCTTAAGGCGGCATATTCACTGCAAATGCATATTTTGGCATTTTTTACGAAAATGTGGGTTTTTATTATTCATTTATGTCAGAATGTATAAGATGGACTGCATTTTTTAGGGTAATAACTTAGATAGAACTTTTTTTCTAATATAAAAGTAATAAACTGAACATTATTTACAAAAATTAAGAAAAATATATGTAACCATTAAAAATATATGTAAAAAAATCTTTTTTAGTGTTCTAGGGCGAACAATGTTTTAATTAATATTTTTATGTAGGCGTTATATGTTTTTTATAGTATTAAGTTTACTAAATTATCTAGAATCCGTATTGAGGTAATTAAGAAATATTCAATATTAATAAAATTATAGGTTTTTATATTTGCAAGAAATTTTTACTTTTTTGATGATTTTCAAATGCTTTTTATTCACATGAAGAGATGGTTTTCAACGATATATTCTACTTAATCCCGCACCTTAAATCCTCACCCACTATTTAAAAAACTTATTTTTTTATTAGAAACAAGTTAATTCCTATTTAAAAAAAAAACACAGCATGATTATGTTCCAAAACATGGATATAAATTTCGTCATTCAGCCGATGCCGCGGCGAGCGGCAGACGTGTCTGTGTCGATGTTTTATTTTGTCAATATAGTCACTTTAAAACCTAATATATTATATGCAAATATTAATTTGTTGTTAATAAATAGCTCATTATATTGCCAAAAGCATTAGAGTTTCACTCCAACAATAAGGTTTTTGGCTAAATATATACGGATTTTTATCGAAATAATCAATGTTGAAAGTGCGTTCATTTCACGAACATATTATCTGACATTTGACGACATCGCGGTTTGTGCCCACGCATGCGCATGAGCTTAAAATATCGCAAAGTTGTCAAGTTCAATCATTCGAAATAAAATTCATTCGTGCAAATCGATGTTTCGATGCAGAAATGAGTACGAAAACGCAATTTTATTTCTAAATTTAGTTTAATGTGTAATATAAATATGTGGATTGTATTTCGTTTTAAATTCGTCCGAAGAAAAAATGAATTACCTAAGTGAATTTGATATACATTTTGAATATTTACTGTGTCACGTGTTTTAGATATTAAACATTCCACAAAAAGCGAAAAATTAAAAAACACAAAATGCTCGGGCGCTTTGCATATTATTGTAGTAGTTTTTTTTTATTTCTATATCAAAAAATATTTAGATTTGGTCAAAATCATAAGCCGAAAGCCAAAATAAACTAAATGTGCTTATGCGACATAATTTTTAAATTAAAAACGGTGAAGTAAGCAAAATGGTTGTTAAATAATTTTGTTTTACAATATATAAATTATTGGAGAAATATAAGTAAATACGCTTTTTTTTTTAATTCTGGACTCAATACTTCCAGAATTTGTAAGCGGCACAAGCATCTGTCGAACTCTCGGGCTCTTCTTTATATTTTAAGCGTCGGCAATCATATGGTTGTCTCGCTTCCCCGCAGCCTTTCCGTCTTGCAAAGAATACATAAATATATACGCTCCTACAATGTTTATCTGATATGAGGTTTGTTCATGTCTTATTCTGAAATAGCATGATCTATCGACGCAATTCGACACTTTGACAGTTTGAAAAACGGATGACCAGCCTTTAACCCAGTAAAATTTATATGATTCTATTCTTTTTCTAGATACACAGAAATTTATATTTAAGATATAGTATAAATGTCTCATATAGTATGTATGAAAGTCTTTGGGGCTTTGCAAGGCTTCCGACCTATTACACGGCTTGCATAAGTGCACACGTTATACAGTGCAATGTTCACCAACCCATGATCGACCAACATATCCATCCAATTTAGAAAGTTGGTTATATGGTATTTATGTACCGTGATTCACTTTATTAGGGCGTATATTTCTATTATTTATAGAAACATATAATATCACCACATGGTTGGAATTTGTTATTCCCATTAAAATGTAGGTAAATAGACATCACCGAGACTTTAATGACGATATCTCTGGAGACAAGAATCCAGTAATATTGTTATTGGAAATATTTGAACATATTCAAATATATTGTATTTTTCATAGTATCATTTTCATTTTCATTGTATCTATTTGTTTTTATTGTATTTATATTTATTTTGTGTTTGTGAATTAACTCCCAAATGTTACCTTCCGTGTCTGAAAACCAACAAAATACTTGAGGAACTCAGTATTAATTTACTCCTAAAGTATTATTTCAATTTCAACAAACAACAAAAATATGTGCATAGATTATAATATCAAAGTGAACCTCAGCAGACAAATATTTAGCATGAATATGTATTAGCTATTGTTAAACTGTTATTTCATATGCTTAATTTGTAAACTACTCTTTTCAGTTGCTATCATGTTTAAATAGAATTTCAGTTAGTTAGATAAATGGCTATTTAAAACTGAATACTGATTCATCGTTTTCCATCATTTTCATATAAATAGAAAAGCTCCTTTACCGATTAAAATCATTTTGCAGTCGCTTTATAAATTAAGAATGTACATACACAGTCCTTAGGCGGCCGGGACTTAATCCGTAGATTTATTTATACCTATTTACTCAATCAAAATGGTTATTTTCTAATAAAATAATCTGAAATTAATTTCTAAATAAAATCCCGGAACCAATATGATATTTATATAACTTTAATTACCGCCATTTTTTTATAAACTAATAACTTATAAAACATTAATTAATTTAAAATTAATTTCAAAATATACTGAATGTGATATTAGTGAAAAATTAATGTTATGCTGGCTGTAGCGTAGTATTATTATTATATATTAGTCATTAAAATCTTAAAAGTTCCATTCCTCTAAAAAATCATCCTTTATATTAAAAAAGGTAAAAGCAAATACGCGTGCTGTTGCATAACCTAAATATACCATTTCATTGTTATATGCCATGTCAAAATACAGAAACATTGATCATCTATAATGCTGCATGTTAAATTGAGAACTGCTAACTGGCAAAGTAAATGATATGATTAAATATTCCAATACATTAGTATGTTGAATTCGAAATCAATAAATATAATTTTATTGATTTGGAATTCAAAAGTGTTGTGTATACAAAATATATAAATGTAATTTTAATATTATAAAGCCATGACAGAATTTACATTTCAAACAAATTACGCTAGAAGTAATGTTATGTAAGAGAAGATAATTATAAGTAAGTATGTCTGTTTGTATGTGTATAATTATTTATTATGAGAAATTACACATTTACATTAATTCACAGTTTAAATGATACAGTTTAATAAGAAATATGTTTTTAATTTTTTAAAACCAAATTAATTAATCAATTAGAAAGACATACAGAAAAATCTAATCCACGAAGAAATATTTTGGCTACTACCGGGATTCGAACCGGGGTCACCTGCTTTCCGTGGCCGGTGCTCTGACCACTATGCTATAGGAGCCTTGTAAATTTCTGTGAATATGTCGACCTTATAAGTAATTCTCATTTTCATTAATTGATTAATTTTTATTTTTGTCCACAGAGCCATCCTCTTTTTTGATGCGGTAGTTCAAATAACTTTGTAACACTACCGCTAGATGGATGCCAGAATTAAAGAATTAATTCATTTTATTTGGACACATTTGATACAACCGATTTTAAATTCAAGAAAACATATATTTTTTCATGGATTATATTTTTCTGTATGTCTTTCTAATTGATAAATTAATTTGGTTTTAAAAACTTCACAGAAGTGTTCTTGAATTATTATTTTTTTATTGTTGTATGTTGTCGTACAATAGTTTTGAACAACAAGGGCCCCTTTTATTTTTATTTTTTTAACATTTAGATTATCATCAATGACCCTAATAAAATGTTTTAGTGTTGCTGCTCTTATAGTTTAGTGGGCATGATACTGGGATTACACATCTCTACATTCCGGGTTCCGGGTTCGATTTCTATTATTACAATTTATATTTATATATATATATATATATATATGCATTATGAAAAGGTTATTTTTCGGGAACTTCGCGGATTTGTAAAAATATCTTATTTTTGCGCTATATTTCGGTTACACTGGGATAAGCATTCTCAAGTTGGTCTCTCTGACAGTTCAGAGATAAATATTCGATTTCTCTGACTTCGCCGTAGGGATGGTGGTAAACAAAACAAAATATAAAAATGAATCAAATGTAGAAAATAAAAACATTAAACGAAATGTCGACAATCCTAGTTCGGGTAAAACCAACAATTATAATAGAACAATCAGTCGAACGCCCCCCCCCCGCCGCGCCGCAATCAGACAAGAAATAGTAGTTACCGCGCTTTCGCCACAATTGCCACCATCCCTACGGCGAAGTCAGAGAAATCGAATATTTATCTCTGAACTGTCAGAGAGACCAGCTTGAGAATGGTTATCCCAGTGTAACCGAAATATAGCGCAAAAATAAGATATTTTTACAAATCCGCGAAGTTCCCGAAAAATAACCTT
>JADDOH010002378.1:0-106983 GCA_016648135.1 Agrypnia vestita
AACGACTTTATGTGGGCCAATGGTCCCTTTATCAGGATACAACCTATGCTTAAAAGGACTTGGTTATTTATAATATTTAATTAGCTGTTAACATTTTTCTCAAAGTTCTAATTTATCCAACTGTAATCCTATGTTATGTGCATATAATTTTCAAATCCTTATTTAAAATAATAATTAATATCAGAAGAATGGTTTTGTTACCAAAATACGCCTAGAAATAGTTTTTGCTATATAAGCACCTTAAGTGTACCTTAATTCTAATATCAAGATTTCTACAAGTTTTGTCTCTATAAAATGATTACAATCATTACAAAATTATCTATATACCCCCGATTTATTAAAATATCATACTAATTCCTGTTATTTGACAAATAATTTATTTTTATATAATTATATAGTAGGTTGATATTTTAAATATAAAAAGTGGTGAAAACTAAGTTTATTTTATTAATTATACAATTTATTTATTTATTATTAAAATAGGAGGCTGGTTTCATAGAGTTTGGAATGTTTATGATTGAATTTGAAATAAGATTATTTAGAAAATACGATTTTTCTCCAGTACTTCTCAATATTAACTATTGGTGGGTTAACAAAATATTTAAAAAACTTTTTCTTATACTTTTATTTAACGATAAATTTAGTAATATAACCGTTATTAATTGCAATTTGTTTTACAGTAAATAACAACTAATAATTTTAATAAACAATTATTACTTGATAAAATTCTGTGTGAGGTCGAGGATTTTATTCAGCAGATCCGCTGAATTATCTGGGGCAGATGGCGGTCACCATCCCTCATCATCCCGGAAATGATTGAATGTGGCCAAAATGTTGTCGAAGTGGTGCACGATTCCAAGAAAAACGAACGTGACAGATCTCGATAAATATACGAACGCCGTGAAAATTTACTGATTTTATTTTTAATTATAAATTTACTGATTACAAATTTGGCAGTTGTAATGTTGTTGTGTACCCGAGCAGTAAATATGGCAAATTTGATAAATATTTTTTTCGGCTGCCATCAGTAATAGAACGAAAAAAACAATGTTTTAATTTTTTTACCATTGTATTGTGTAATTATTATTTTAAAAATAAAGTTAGATTTACTGTCAAATGAAAATGTTTGAGTATGTGTGTTCTTCCTTAATACATTCTAAACCAAACAACGGAAGGAACTCAACGATGTTTATGTACTAAAGAGACCCTCAGGAATTGCAGTGAAAAATATTTTACGATCGATCCAGCGTTATTGCAGCGGTCCTCAACTATTTCTTAGGTAGCATACTAAAAGAGATTGTTGCGGTTAACAATGGATAATGACCTATGGAGGAAGATCATCCAACCACCGGTTGGGTGAAGATGGATACTACATTTCTACTCTGAGGCAATATAGAAAGTACGTGAAAAGTTTAAAAATTAGTTTCAAAATTCAACACTGTAAATAGTCGAGCGCGGGGAATGACGATTGATATATAAAATACTTTTCCGAAACGTACATTCTTATTTATACTGCGTGTTTTATTTGATCTCTTTGAAAGTAGGAATTTACTGTAAAATATATGACTCATCGGTTTCTTCCAAGAGTAAGATTCTTCTATACATTAATTTCATATTCCCTAACAGATAACTAAAAATTTTTGAAAAAAAAATGCTTGCAGAAAGAAAATAACTGAAGTTATGTAATATTTGATATCATCGCTCTTTTTCGATACCTTTTTCTTGATTAAAAATTGTGGAACATACAAAATGGCATACTATATTTTTATAGTCAATTCGATATTTCAGAGATTCAAATAATGAAAATGATATTGCGAGTTGAAAATAGTTGCATTGACCTAAAAATTCTCAAAAGAATAAGCTGTGTAAATATTACGATGCAAGTTTGCGCCGTTTTAGTGAAATTTCCCTTCTAGACATCGAGATTTTCCGCTGCATAATTAAGATTAAGTAAGTCAGACGGGCTTTTCCTTGAGAACCGGGTGATACGATACAAGCGCTTTTCAGCATACTGATTCCACACATAGCCATGAGATATTGATGATGAAGAATGTTTATAATTCGCTGGATTTCAAATTAAGTGTAAAAATGTAACAAGAGTACATCGTTGTGTGAGAAATAGGTCGTGCAGTTCCGGGACTAGTGTCTCTAGGGTAGAGTCCATAACTTTACAGCGGGCTACCTTTATAAGAACTGATTTCTGCCAATCTTCAACGCAATAGTCTTCACATATTAAAATATTGTTAAAACTGTCATAGCTAGGCAACAGTATTCCATGAATAGACATACAATACAACCACAAGATCTATGAGTAGACAGATTGCATTATAAATTGTGGTCAGAGAAAGAAAGGGTTGAGAAAAAAGAGAAAAAGAATTAAAATAAGACAGTAAGGATTGGCTCCCGTTTGCTCATTTTTCATTTACTTTTATTATTGAGTAAAGTGAAAAATTTTCCATTTAGATATTGTTCAATTTTCCCGAACATCACCGAGTATACACGACTGCTTTTAAATAAAACAAAAACATTCTTTCAAAACACCCTACATACGAAATGCTTCTGAAACGTATGGAAAATTATGGAATCGAAATTCATCGGGGACCTGAGGAAAAAGTGAAAATGGAAATATACCTTTTGTTTGATTTATCACTGCGGGGAAATATATTCTCATCATCTCATATATCGCGGAACCCCCGGCGCCCCCCTCCCTCCAGGTAACCTCCCCTCAGCAGCTTCCCCCTCGCGGGATCCTTTCTTGTTTACAGATAATATGTGTGCAACAAAAGCCAAAGATTGGTTTCAAATGTACTTATGTAGGAATAAATTAATATATTTCACGATTTACGATTGAAGGAAAATTTATAAATAATCAGTACTTACTATAATTACTACTCTCAAATAATTTCTTCACACCGACGTCAAACAAGCATGTAACGCTCTGGAACGTTCTTGGAGACATCGAGAAGCATTTGGATAGGGCAGGTTAGTATTTATTAATGTCCCCAAAAATCATAACTTTTTTCACTAGAATATTCAATCCAATTTCCGCATGTATTATTCGCTTCGGTTTATTTCGCTACGTAAGAACTTTACAGATTATTCGCTGTCGAATTATCAAGTGCGCTAAAAATGATAACGTTACTCCCGCGCGCGTCTTATATATCTGAGCAATGCTGATATCGAAACTTCTAGGCGTTCCAAGCGTTTAGTAGATTTTTTCCGTGACTTCCAGGCTTTTATAAATGTTTCTCGATGCTTCCCGAAAACCGTAGATTACGCTAGGCCATTCTGGAATCTTCGATAGTGTTGTCGTGACATTCTTTGTGCGCTATTCTTTTTAGCCTCGTTACAATATTATCCAAAATGTAGAGTAAGTCAGAAGATTTAAAATATTAACACAAAAATAGATTTTTGCATATTCTACAGTACACGTAGCGACGGTTGATTTTCACAGTTTATATTGAATTTACATCGCAAGATCTCGTATGAATTTTCGTTTGATTATATTCTCAGTTTTACTTAAATCATCTTGGTTTTCGCTTTGAAATAATAATACGATTTTGATTAACTGTTGTCAAACTTCGCTAGTCTCGTCACAAATGTCTGTAACGAGACAGATATATCAGATATACCTATAGACAGATACACAGACAGACAGATAGACAGATACCCCACATACATGCTCCGTAGAAAAGTATCCCATATTTGATCCTATTGCTTAGTGGAAACGTACATACATATAATATATTTTTAAGACTATCCAAATATCAAACCGATTTCTAATTACCCCAATATATCATTTTAATAATAAAAAAACAGAAAATCTGAAATGGTAAAAACTCTAGATCTGTGCGCCCTGGCATCGTAATATTTGCACATTCTAATTCAGTGTAGAATCTCAAGATCATCACGGCTATTTACCATTTGAAATATTATTCGAATCACCAACTATGCGCGTTTATTGCAGTCGTCAAGGATTATTTATTTACAATACACTAAATTCTAGATTTTTATTAAACATTGCCTATAAATTTATAGGAAACATAAATTTGGTAGGGACAGATACATAAAATCTAGAATTCAGTATATTTTAAATTAGTAATCCTGGGTGACGGCATTCAAAAATTTATTTTTATTTTTTGGATATGTTTTGTTTGGGTATGCCTTTGTTTTTATACCCTACATATAGTATATTAAAACCTAAGCATATTTTTAGTTTTTCAGTGCTTTTGTGAAAACCTATTAATAAAATTAGAATTTTTATTGAATATCTAAGTCATAGGTATTTAGATGATATACGTATTTAGATAACAATAAGCTGAGAACTCAGATATAGCTTCTTTGTGTGAAAAATTGGAAGTACGAACCGTTAGAATGGTTTAGTTTCGCACAAAGAGAAATTCAATAACATTTATGGATTGCATCGGGGACATTTCGAAAAAAACGTTGATTTAAGTGAGTGCAATGCACGTTGCAACCAAGCCGAGCAGAACGCAGAACGCAGCTTTCTCGTACAGGGAAAGAGTTTTGATTCTCGCCGTGCTGTGGAAATACATACTCAGTTGAAGATCTGCATTATTATTAAGTGTGAATATTAATGGCATTCACTGGTTTGACGGATAGAAGCCAGTGATGCTCTTGCTGTTGAATAAATGCATAAATTAAAAGAATAAGAAATGATAGAAAGAAATAAAGTTCTCTATTCTCTGAATAATTTCGGGAATAAAAATAGGGAAATAGTGAATGCCTCGGGGGTCGCTGCGCAAGTAAATATATGGAAATCTGTGGCGGGTGGAAATGTGTGAAAGGAAAATTTTGCCAAGACGGTGGTGAGGATAGAAGCGGTTTTCAAATCTCACTACAAAACTTCAAGCGGTCAGATTTAAAGAAAATAAAGAACAAAAGGGTAATGAAAAGAATGTTACCGATAAGTCAAAATTGCTTTGGTCAAATAAGAAAAAGAGAGATCGAGACCGCTTAAGAGTGGGGCCTCGTTACCCGCAATAGAAATAATGAACGAGCGGAATGTAAACAAATAGTTATAAGTATGATGGTTAATGAAACCGAAAAACAGGATGAACCGGTTGCTGCTTTAAATAAAAAAAATTAGCTAAATTGGCTGGAAAGCACCTCCGCTTGGGAAGTGAAAGATTGCCTACCTGAATTATCTTACGAGCAATAGAGGGAAGAAGACTTATAGGACGATCCAGGAGAACACGGAAAAGGAAAATGCAGAGGAATTGAATAGCCCGGGACAGAGACTGGTAGAAGAGTGTTGTCCAAACGACGGGCACCCGATCTAATTACGATGAAGAACATGAAAATTACAGACAGCAGTCGTACACACGAAATATTTGTAATTCGGTCACGGAGGGCAAACTCCACTTTCATTCGAGGATTTCCTACAGATGACACGGGGTGACAATTATTAAGTTACACCATTTGACCCAATAATTAAACTCAAAGTCGGTTAGTAATAAATCAGTGTAGTTTTGAATGTTTTGTGGGAATCTCAATGGTTAAAGTGCTAAATGAACAAGAAAAAAAATTTTACTCCAAAAAACTTCTATTGCCTTTAATTTCGGAGAGACGAGAAAATTTTGCTTTTGACGATATTAGCTGATCCACAAATTAAATTTTCAATTTCAATTTATTTATTTTAAGTATAACATTTACATCATAAACATATGTTTAATTCGTAAATATTATTAATAAGTGAGAATATATACAAACAACAAACCATCAAACGTATGTAAATTCATTCATACCAAAGGTGTAGGAGAATCCTGCTTCGGAAAACCCTCTCAGAGATATGGAACAGATCAATGTAAAGAATAATATTGTTCAGCATAGCAATGTGAATGGAATGTGAAACAGTCTACGCTGACGCTGTCATAGGTAATTATCAGGAACATACAAACCAATGCTCTGCATAATTTAAGGATTATCGATCATACCGCGCAACAATCGATAAAAATGCGTAATCAGATACACATTCTTTCTAGTTTCTTAAATATTGTAGCCAAGCATATCCTGGAGGATCTCGGTTGGGTAAAGCCAAGGATAATGCCCGTACTCTCCCATGTAGAGATCAGAGAAACTTTTTTTGAACTTTCTCTACCATAAGTGAATATTTAAGCTCATGTGGCCCCCAAATCATCGAGATACTCTCGAGTCTACTTCGCACCGAGGAGTTGTAAAGAGTTCTCAGAACGCGGGTATATTAGAAAATCCTGGCTGTACGCAGAACAAATCCTAACAATCTCAATGCATTAGTGCTCGTGAAATGACAGGTTGCTCACAAATCTAATGCCAAGATTCTTAACATTCCACGTTCGTGTTAGATTTTGGTCGTTCATTTAATAGCGTTAGAAAAGAGTTTTTTGGGCCCTAGTGAAAGATGTAACCGAATACTTGGAAACATTAAACATAAGTTTATTTCGCTTTCCCCATTCACATGCTTGGAGAAGATGAAAATCGTCCAAGGTTATCCGCGTTATCCATTCATCCGCGAATAACAGAAAGCGCGAATTTAAAATTACATTTTTAATATTATTGATAAAAATAGAAAACAACAATGGACCCAGGTTGAAACCTTGCGGGACACCCGAGAAAGTATGGAAACACTGACACAATCAATTAGTATCATTGGAAAGAGCTTATCCTTTCAGTTTGTTGTAGTTCCTCTATTTTAGGGCGTTAGGTTTCACTTCGTCCCTCGCACAATTATAATAATTTTTGATGCACTTGTATAAGTGTATTAAAAAATCGGGAACTAAAATGTTAGCCGGAAATATACAGAACCTACTACGACAGCTATCGAGCAAGCTTTACAAAGGCAAATCACCATTGGCGTGTATGAAACATTTTTTATTTGACAATACAAATTCAATCATATAAAAAATGAAACGGAACGTCATTAAAATGGCAAGTTTACACGAGCGCAGTAACCCGGGATAATCGGTCGGCTAACTCCTGTTCATTTCGCGTGATTGTTGCGGCTCCGAAGTTAGCCATTCACTGCGAGCAAATATAGCGGAATTTTTCTCATTCATTCCGCATGAAAAATGGCAAAGCCGCGGGATTAACTTTTCGCAGATAGTGAAATGAAACGGCGAACGTACAACAATACGTACTGTAACATGTACCCTGGACATTGTGCACTAAATGGAGAAGTATCTTTGTTATGAAAAGAGCGCTTTGTTGCGCGCATTATTATGCGAAATCAATTTGTTTTTATTTCGTGATTCCGTCTTATACTGAGATGTCTTCGCATATAAAAATCTATATGTTTTTACTTTATGATATAATAGGATTTGCTCTCGTTTTTTACACTATTACACAAAATCTGTCTGCTCTTATTTCGTGATACTGCCTTCACATTGGAATTTCTTCTCAGAACTGTACGGAGGTGGATTGCAGAATGGGTCCCGCAGGGCTTATTTCGGTTCACAGTCTCAGGCCCAAAGTAAACAATTTTATGGGTATCTATTGATTCTGCTGAATGTTATAATTTCTATTTATTTTACTGTTAATAGAAATTGTCGATTAAATTATGGTTTTTAGGAAACTAATCGCAAAAGTGTCTACGGACACTCGAAAAAGTATCCACAAGCAAACAGGAATTTTAAAATCGGAGATTCTGTGGGGAATCGACACCAAAAGCGAAGGGGGGCGACATCTATGAAAAAGTAGCTTCAGCGCGCCATGGAAGAAATGGGCCAGTCAGGAGATGCAGAAAGTTCGGGAAGAAAAACCTACCCACGAGAACCTGAGGGCCGAGCTCATCGCTGCGGTCACACAATTCTCATTTCACCGGCCGCCTGAGGAGGGCATCTTCGACCCGCTGCCGCGACCGCCGATTCCGGGTGTCGCGTAATGTAATGAATTGTAACATTGTCAATCACTTACAATACCTTTATACAATTAGAGAACATCTAGTTTGTTTTCACGTAAGTGTTTCACTCAATTCTTTCCCTATGGATGTCCACCCCTGAGCTGACAGTGAAACGAGTGTGTAAATAGATTACGCTCTTCAAGCACATCGACATATTGCTTGTCTTCTAGGTTTGGTACAGACTAACGTTGTACGGATGGCTACCGGAGCGTCTCCACAGTCGACCTAGTCAACTATCCATATCTATGTTATAATACTAAAAAATCCATAAAGCCACGTATTTGTCAACCATAAGATTGTATAGGCTAAAGACTCTTGACACTTTCTTTTGAGAAGTTATTTATAGTTTCGTGGCTTGATCTTTTTAAAATGTTGATGTGTCGGGAGAGCACATACCTAACTGGTACTATGTAAAAAAATGGTAGTGTATCCCAAGAGGCTGCCACTTTCCGGAGCCTCCAGTAACAGATCGCACAGAAAACAACATAATTAGCCAATAATATACACATTTTATATTACGTACTAATTAATATTTTATCAAAGATTGAAAAACATAAATATGAACTAATTGAACAAATCAAAAGAATAAAGGTAAAAAAATCACCGCTGTTGGCTGGCTTTTATACTTTTTCTACCACATTCTGTAGATGAATATTCAGAAAATGTACATCGCTTAAAAATAAACATCCTTTAATTAATTCCGAGAAATGACCAACTTTAATTTAAAAATGTCTACAATGAAAATAAAAAATGTTTAAATAACAAGTAAACGGCGAAGGGAGGTAATGTTTTAAAGCTCCTCCGTGGCTTTCGAAGAAAGAAAAAGTTGAAAGGTAAGAGACAGTGGCAGGTGTTTCGCTTTGTTTAAGTGTCCCGCTCTTAAGTTGGACTTTAAACTTGGAAGCCGCCGGAAGTTGTTCTACCGCCGTCGCGGCGCCGCTATCGACCATCGGATGTGACGTCATTAATATTTTCCAGTTGCAAAACAGAATTACCGACGTAACTCACAAAAGTAAACGATTTCGCGAATCTTTTACTTAATTTCAAAGTAGACGAGATATGAATGAATCTACATGGAAAAGTGTTTATGAGTATATATATGTATATTAATTACTAAGAGTTTTTTTTTGCGGACTTACTGAACGATCCAGAAACTTACTTCCGCAACATTCTTCGTGAAGTGGACTAGTTTATTGCGCTGACTGTATTATAGAAATAACAAATAATATTATGAAATTATGAATCAAGTTGAAACAGTAATTTACTTTGCATATATGCATTGAGCTTTTTTTTTGAATAATTGAAATCTAATAATTTTTTGAAAGTAATTTTATAGAATTTGGTTGGAAAGCAATTGCGGGAGATTTAATGGAGTAAGTATTCTATAATGTATGAATGTTAAACAATTCGCATAACGATATTTGTGGAAACGTTTTTAAAACCGGTTGGTTTTCCACATTCAGAATTATTGAATAAATAACCAACCATAGGATTTTTTTGTCGAATGATGAATGTACAAAAAAGTTTTATGTTTTCTATTATTGGCATCCTTTTTATTTTTATTAAATTTTTTGTCGCTCTTTAAATTTAAATCATGAAACAATATTACTTTAATTATCTCTACGACAGAAGCTCTCATCGAAAGGTGAAGTATCAAATCCTGTCGATGAGAGAATCTGTTTCTTAGTACCTAGTGTAAAAATATAAAGCATTATTAAACCCACGTAGAGATAATCAGGTTAATATTATTTAATGATCACCATGAATAACCTTTACAATGTAAACTCAAATCCATCAATATTATCCTAACTTTTTTTCCTTCAGTTCAAAAAATGTAAAAAATCGCATTAATATTATTGTTAAATTTACAAATGTCCATAATGTAATACGATGTTAGGATCCACGAAATAAAATAAAGATTAGTGAGCCTTACCGTGAGTACTAAAGAGGATAAATTATTTTTATCGGGATGCAGAATACAATCTTAAATAAAAAGGTACACGGGGTACAAAGCCTCCCCGTTCGCAGGAAGTATACAAGGTACGGCCTAGTACAGGGCACAGCGGTTGGCGGATGGTGGGGTGAAGACTTTATGTTTTGATTAAGTATATTATGCGGTTAAACTGGGAAAAGGTAAAACCCAAAGGTTTTATCCGGAATATTTGCGGTTCAATAAACATTCATTTTTAATATTAAACCTTCATAAATATATACGTTTTGTTAGTTAAACCTGTTTTATACAAATACATAACTGGAAAAAATCTATTGGGGTATATGAAGTGTGCAATGCTCCGTAAGTGATGAAATCAATGTTTTCAATTCACAATAAAATTCAATATAAATATATAAAATTTAAATGGATATATAGAATATAACGATGTGTTTTCTACTTGAGTTTAATTAAATATTAGATATTCTACTACAAGTGTGTAACATATTTTACTAAAGTAGAATGTAATATTTAATTAAACTCAAGTAGAGAAAACATATTTTTATTCCATCCATTTTAAGGATCTTCGTAAATATATGAATAATCTCTATAATGGTAACGTAAAGAACTTTTTATTAATTTCTTTGAAAATAATCACAGTTATAATAGAACGTTATACTCCGCAGAGGTATCCGAATGAAAGGTCAAATACGCCTGTAATCCACAGTGAAGCCTGGTTAATCATTCAGAAACTAATTAACTCAAAAGTTTACCAAAAAGTATGCTAAAAATCACCGAAAAGAAAAAAAAACAAATAAAAAGCTAAAGAAAAAACGTAGTTGCAACGTGTGAGAAAGATTATTATATACTTTTTAATATTTTTATATTTATCATACTCAAGGTATATAAAATATTTAAAAATGAAGGTTAATTTTCTGCTATATATTTTTATTTTTTATAGGTTTATTTTTAGGAATTATTTATATTTATAAGAGATGAGTATTAATTATAATAAATATTAATTTTATAATCTGAATTCTGAGAAATTATTATTATTAATACATCTTAGGTGCTCTTTTTTTCTAATATTAAAACAATTTATTACTGTCTTAAAATAGCTGTACACGGCATTTTATTACTGTAAAACGAAACCGCATAAAAATTTTACATTAAAAAAATAGAGGCCTTAGGTTAGATAATTTAGAAATATTAGAAATAAAAAAGTCTCAAAACCAAAACTAATATAATTAACAACCAATTAAATTAAACGAATAATCCGTTAGACAATATATTCCCCATTTCACTGGCAAACTCTCCCCCTCTCCGCTGCTACAAAAAGAGGCCACATCCCCTCCTAACACTTACTTTTACAAATTTAATTGATTGAAGTTATTGTGCGTCCGTCCTGACGAAGATACACTACGGTATGGAAACCGGTGGACGTTTAAAAACAATCAGTGTGGTTTTTGCAAAGTTTGTCAGTTTCCTCAACTTAATAAAAGTTATGTTAATATGAATTTTTTGTTCCAAAGTTTTGGTTGCATATTTAATTTCATTCATGACATATTTGGCATTCGAAAACATTAAAAATATTAGTGTATATTATAGATATCTCACAGAGACGAAACTGTATTAATTATGGGAAAGTAGGTATAGAAGTCATTTTGGGTGTAACAGGACTTATGACCTGTCTTTTTATATGGTTGGCTTAAGTGATCACTTTACACAATTGTAACATTCGCCATTTCCACCCATGATAGAATATACCATGCTTATTCATTTCTTGGAAGTTGTATATATGTTCAAATTGCGTGAAGCTTTCATATATGAGTTGTAAGCGCCTTTACCATGCGGCCTGTACAAAGCCATTTTCATTCCCCTAAATCCCCACAGATGTCGCTAATGAGAAAATCTACATTGATTTTTTACGGAATTTTTTGGGAGCAATATACTTTATTGTGTGTAATGAAATTCATCCGAATATTGTTCATTGTTCGATAGGTGTATGAAGAATACTTATTGCTAGCATTCTATATTAAAAATGACGGATACAAAAGCAATGTCATTCGCAGAGCCTTTTAGTTTTCCACAATAAACTCGTTATTTTCCAGACAGATGAACGCGCAGCATCCGTCATGAGATGAACTTCCTCTGGAAGAGCCGGAATTTTCCCGAAGAAATTGAAAAAAGAAAAAGAAAAAAAAAAAAAAAAAAAAAAAAAAGAAAAGAAAAAAAAAAAGAAAAAAAAACTGAACGTGTAGGCATTTTCGCCACCTCCGACTTCCTTATTTATTTTTAAGATGAAAACTTTGTATAAAAGTTGTGATTAATCACATATGAACACAGTTTTTACTACTTTTTTCCCGAACTGTAATCTTTTTGACATTTTTCTCATGTATTTTTTTCATTTTCATATAGTGTCTAAATATTTAGTATATATATAGTATAAAATAAAGTGAAATGGTGAAATTTTAAACATAATTCTTAAATCACATTTCGTAATCCAATATGGTATCACTTCTACATATGTGTATTATAAGTGAAAATAAATACAGAAGGTAAATGTGCAAGCATTAAAAGAGTTTGTGAAGTTTGTCATACTATATTATTAAAGAGTGCCTGTATCTTCTTTTAGGTTGAATATTCATGTAGTAGATTAAAAATGTGATGTATGTGATGTAGTACTTTAGCTAACTCGAATATCCATAGCTGAGAAATTTATTACATTTTATCCAAAACGTCTCCATTGGGTCATTAGTCTATGTATTATTTGTAGGTTAGACGTGCCTTGTTAATTTTCATGTGTGAAGATCATCCAGGCGCCGACATGGCATTGATTTGGTCTTTGTCACGTTTGCAAACATTTGCAACAATACCAACATCGTTGGCTCATATTTTAAAAGTTTAGATAATGGACGTTCTCCCCCAACTGGTCCATTTATATATAATATATGGTGGGTAGCAGAGAAATTACGTACATAGTAGGTAGGAAGGTGCATGTAAAGGGACGCCTTGTTCCCAAAGCAAACGAGAAATTAACGGTATAGTTAGGCGTAAGTTGATACACACAAGAGAGAACGGTAATCTTAAATATTATATTTACCCTTCCATGGCGATATTAAAAATTATATTTTACAGGCACTCGTTTGTGAACAAAACTTGTCGACGCTTCAAAAAGGACGGAGCTCGAATTTGTTTTGAAAGAGGTAAATTATCTCGGGTATCCCGCGTCAGTTGGTCCTGAGAAGGACCATTGCACTCCCACTCATCTTCTGGTTGGGAGTGACTTGTCACTGAAAGTGTCGCTCCAAAAACGATTGTGAATACACGTCTTTTCAGGTCGATAGTTTAGGGCCAAGTAAATCTCAATCCATACAATAAGGTTGCAGTTTGTACCCAAATGTGCAACTTCTCGTAATCCTGCCGGTAAGTGGACGGTCTGGGGAAATAATCTGTTATAATATGTTTTAAATGGATGTGTTAATGTGAGGTATGATATTGGGCGTTTGTGGGGAACTTTGGGTTTCTTCTAATAAGTTGAGTCAGATATTGGATAATCATCTGGTGTTGGTAACACCGGATAATTTGCCTCTTAAATTTCCAACCCGTGAGAATCGTTTATTTTATCTGATCAATCATTTAAGCGTTACAACGAAGGCAGAGCAAATGTGTTTAATAATGTGTTCATTTCCAAAACCAAATAAGCGTAAACGTAACAATCGTATCATAAAGACTCTTAATTAATTAATTTCATGATTGAATAAATTGTTAACTGAATACATTGTTTTAGGATAAATGAGGAAATGTTAAATTTATCTATTTGTTGAATATCGTTATTGAACTAAGTAAAGTAATTTTTATAACTCGAACAAACATTCGGCATGTTATAATACACATGTATTTTTGAATAAATACATTGATTAGTTTTTTCCTAAAAACAGAACTGGTTAGCGTCGGTTGTTTGTTGTGATAATAAAATAAATATGGCCAGCGTAATGGAGAAAACCACTACTTAGAATAATATTCTCTGGAAGTTTGTGTTTAATAATTATGAAAGCGCTAAAGGGCATTAAATAAATTTAAAAAAAATACAAGTAGGAGCATGTAATTGCATTTAAATTGTAAAAGTTACCCAAAACTACGGGTTTCTATTTGAATTAATTATATACATTTTCATAGATGTTTGGAATAATAAGACAATCTTGGGGATATGATTTCGCCGATGAAATTCCCAGCAAACTGGCTAAGAAGCTCGCACTTGCACACGCGGCCCTCGCCTTCAATATTTAATCATTAGTGTCCATGTGTTCGCTGAATGTTCTAGCTCGAATGAAAAACATGCAATTTTTACATCTCTGCGAACTTCTTGAATGCCAGAATGGAAATTATTCTATTGGCAAACGTAGCATAGCAAAAATAAGCAAAAACGGGCACGAATTTTACAACTTAATTCATTATGCATCATACAGGTTAAGGGCGAAATCTAATAGTTTACGAAATTTCACACAATATTAAAAAATACAAATGCTTTTAATATATTTTTTATTGTCTCTGGAATTAAAATAACAATCTCAGAACAACAGAAAAAGTGTTATATATAATTATATGAATTTTGAGATACTCGTGTAAACAAATACTCATTTTTAACTTTACAAAAATTGAACTAATTTTATACACTTTTATTAAACTGGTCTTTTTGTTTATCCTCAATCGAAAAATCAATAACTTGCCGACTGCATACAGCTCTGAAACTTTCGGCATTTGTGTATTTCCTGTTACAAAGTAATATTCAAATACTTCAAACATTTTTTGATATTTTGAAAGCTAAAATTAATTTTAATAAAGAGAAAACAAAGAAATTAAAATATAAGTCTAGCCATAAAAAAATATTTCGTCTATTTTTCCGATATTTTTGTTACCAATTTCTAAACTTCCTGTAATTAATCATCTACTCGATAGTTTCTAGTTTGTCAAAATAAATCTTGTAATCCAAAAAAAACTTATTGTTGCCCAAAAAATTCGTGCTATTACTATAAATAAAAAATTTACAATAGACAATAATCTTCAATTGTCTTCAAATAATATCTACCGATTCGGCTATTTCTTAAATATATATATATATATATTAGAGATATATAATATATATGTTATTTATTTTTTTCATTTATTTATGTTAGCGAGTCCCGTAATATTTATAAGAAATAAATAAATGAAATTAAGAGAATCACACAAATATCGAATAATAAAACTGAAAAATTAAATGCTAGAACCTGGATTCGAACCACGGACCCCTGTCTTACGCGGACAGCGTGTTACCAATTTCACTATCCCAGCTACTTAATAAGTCGTCAATATTTGATATAATATATATAAGAAAAAAAAAAAATATATATATATATATATAGGCACCAAGAGCCTTATTGGTGGGAGACTTTCATGTCACCCGCGAACAAGTACGGCTAGTCCGTAACTTTTGAGGCCTTTTTAGCCTTGACAATGGCACGTGATACCGTGTCGAAACGTCGGCCTTGGTCTTCTCACGGAGACCATTTACAGAAAACGCGAGGGAGTCCAGAAGTTCCTTTTGTTACATACAATAACGCTCGCGGAAACCTCAAGAAAAAAAAAAAAAAAAAAATATATATATATAATATATAAAACGTCCTTTTAAGAAAGCTATTTGACGCGGGTTCCCAGAAAATATTTCGTCAAACTTTCACCCGCGAAAACCTTAATATATATAAAAATAACATATATATATATATATAATATATATAATATCCTTATATATATATTTACTTGGCATTTAAGGATTAAGCGCCCAAAACAAGGGCTGCTATCTTCTTGGTCGATAGATTGGCTCCCAGCCTAGTGTTGGTACATTTATTTTCTCAAAGAAAAGCCCTCAAGAGTCCTTCAAGTTGAAAAAAATAACAAGATCTAATGTTTCAGCGCGCAATTCCAAAGTATGAGAATATGTATGATGAGAGTAACAAGATTTGACTGACAAATTCATCCTCCGACGTTTTGAAATGTCTTTACCAGCAACTGACAAATATAATCCTTGGACAGAAATGCCTCGCGCGGACACAGGTAATGGCCGCCATAATCAAAATTAACAAGTGAGTAATCCTCCAATTTTTGGACTAGAATTGGAGGATTCAACCCAGAGACCAGCCCAGTTCTTGGGCTGGAAGAGAAGATGGCCTGGAGAAGCTTATTGTGACGAGCCACGTCGAGGGTCAAAAAGGAAGAGGAAGATTCTATTTGGACGACCAAGTGGAAAAAGCTCTTACTACCATACTACAAAATCGTTCCTCTAGAAGATGAAGATGATGCCACAAAATGCTTGACAGATTTGATATTTAATAAAGGTAATTAAATGTGCAATAAATTTTGCAATTATTTGTTCGTTTTATTAAAAATATGCCAGTGGAAGGGCATGATACAACCTAAACCGTCCTGTCTAAGAAGTGAATAAGTCCTGTTCTTGAATTATTTACATTCCTGTTAATTAATTCTAAGACCCTGAAAGCAGCCGTGCAGTGGTAATACAGTGCGATACAGCGGGCCTAGCAACGTCAACCGGTGAAAGACGTTTGCTTTCTCCTAGAACAAAATAAGGTAATTACATTTAGCTTGCTATATATCATAATAAGTACGTTCAATACGTGTTAATTTAACATATATAATTTTAGAATTATTGGTGGCGTACGAGATTGTGATTAATTACCTGACTGTCAGTCGGCTAACGTGAAGGATGCGACACAGTGAGAATAAGAGGTGACGGCAATCTGAGTTATTTCATTATGCATAATATCATCTGCCAAATACGTATCTACTGTGACACAATTCCTATAAGTCTACGCGTAAGCAATGATTTGTTAAAAGTGCAAATATGACTTGTGAAAATATTATAATATTAACATTTATAATAATAAAAGCGAGTAGTGAATAGTCCTGTTGTCGTAGCACAAGCCTTTAGCTTAGCTTTAAAACGTTTATCTAGTGATCCAATTTGTCAAATAATCAAATACGGAGACATTCAATTTGTGGAAATACATTTTAAATAATCATTTTGTTTCTTTCCATTACTTTACATGTCACATGTTTCAGAAACACCTACACCTTCATCAGGTGAGCGTAGTCCAAAGTTTGTGCTTTCACAATGATTTAAATGTTTGTAAATATGATATACAAGAGCATTTAAAACATTTTATGATGTAATCTTATTATCACAATTGTTACAACTAAAGCTTAATATTTCTGCACGAACATGAACATTTAAAAAAAGTGTATTTAGGTAAATTTCATATTACTTTATTTGTTAATCAGAATTGCTTTTTATCTTTAATTATTTTTATGAAAAGTAAGATTAAAATGAAAACACTTTAAAGGTAGAACCTCAAATAGAAACATGAAAATTGTTTTTTTTTTTACCATGTTAGGTTGAACGGAGTCTCAGTTGGTATGGTCAATAATTTATAGAAAAACTGTGCCGAGAGTGATAAGAAAAACTTCCCCAGAAGAATCCGGTAGAAGGGAGAGCCGCGCATCCGACGGGGTGCGGGGATGTTATAACAAGAAAAATGTTGGCAATCCTGGTGTTGCCGTTAATTGATGTCTGTATACACAACTTCGGGGATTACTTTCGCTGGAACTTCGATTAATATAGGTATCAGTTTGTCGATACTTTGGGAACTTATTTGTTGAAGGAAAAGCGCTCATATAAAGCGAGGAAATGGGTGGTCGAAACGCTAGGATTTCGTAATAATTCTTTTACTTTGAGAAAGAGAATCAAATTAATAACTAGTTTGCTATGCGTTACTGCGTAATAATAGTAACAGTATGACATATTGCCAAATGGATTAGGAAAATAATATTATTTTTATTTTCCGGCACAAAACTTTATGAATGCTTATCAAACTTAGTTCATAAAAATAACTATCGTTAAACCATTCGGCGTATATATAAATCAACATCACAGAGGATTTTCCAATTGCGTAAAACAGATCCAATTTAAACCACATGCTACACAAAATAGTTAATCTGCAGTTTCACTTAATTACCGATGTGTTCACATTTCGTTTTAAAATGTTATCACATTTATCCAGTTTACTAAAATTATTACTTTTATTATACAGCACAAATCTTTTAGCGTATTTTGATAGTAATACTATTAGCAATTATTATCAATTTTATTTAATTAATGGTTTTCCATATTCTTTTACTCATTTTATTGACTACAACTGTTAATAAATCAAAATAAAAATAAGGATCACTTAATAGGAAGTTTTGCTCTACTTCTACTCCTTGCAGCACTATTTTTCTAAACCTTTTTTTCACATTTTTAATATGTATAACGCAGTTTTTTTTAAAATATGTATTTTCTTTTTATAGAATTTTGAAAAAAGTAAAATGTAAATATGCGCAATAAAATATTTATTTAGTTTCTAAATAATAAAATTACTTAAGCCCCACCTGTATAAATGCGTATAACGGATTTTGCAGCACATAACAAATTTTTTTTTAATTCGTAACTAGTAACGTTATATTTGTTTAAAAAAAACATTTTGAAATGCGAACATAATAAAAGATATCATCGTTCCTATCTTTATTCTATCTACTACGCTACTTACTTCTAATCTGTTAATTATTTTATAAATAAGTAAAATATTAATATTAAGCCTTTTCCTATGCTATGATTAGTAGGTAAATGATATAAATGTTTAGATACAGAGAACTTCCTCCGCACTGTGCGACACGTGAACAGAATGGTATTAATTATGGTTCACAAATAACGGTTCAGTAACAGTTAATTATTGACGAGGCAATTTGTTAACTCCGATGAATATACAGTACAGAAGCAATACTCTAAGATCTAAATATTAATTATCCAACAAGCAATGCAACGAAATTACTAGAGTAACATGTATCAACCACGGTAGAAACAACACTGTAGGATTCGCTGGAAGGCTGCAATACAAGAAAGGCTCTCAAAGGCTGCTCTTATCAAGAAATCAATAACGCTGATTTCATCACTAAATGGA
Source organism: Agrypnia vestita (assembly GCA_016648135.1). NCBI lineage: Eukaryota > Metazoa > Arthropoda > Insecta > Trichoptera > Phryganeidae > Agrypnia > Agrypnia vestita. The sequence goes on from JADDOH010002378.1 coordinate 18,878, forward strand.
TTGGTTGCGAATGTCACTGTCGTGATTCACTTGATCTGAAATGGCCAACTACAAAAGCAGACGACGAGAACATTTTAGTTATTGAAACATTAGTTATATGATTAGGTAAATCACACGGATGGAAATTAAATATGATAAAATAAATTAATGTTTAACAAAAACCAGAAAAAATAACATTAGAAAAAGTGCACAAATAAAAATTGCACACATTTAAAACTACACATTTTTAAATATTTTAATTATGTACAACATACCACACAAATTAAAATTTAAAACACAATTTTTTATTAATATTGCTTTTTGCACTTTGAGTGCTTGTATTATTATTGTATTGTATAAATTACTTATTGTATTGTATAAAAACATATTGTATAAATTATTCCGTAATTGTAATTTTTATTTTTGTTATGTTGTTTTGTTATTTATCGGTGTAAGTTTTTCCTTTACAATTTCATGATATTGACAACAGATTTGATATACTATACATGATTGTAATATAGGTATTGTTTAACACAGTTTGTCAGAAAAAAAAATTGCTTAGTTAAATAAATTGCGTGTGTTTGTGTTTCTGTGTGTGTGTGTGTGTTTGTGTGTTTGTGTATGTGTGTATTAGCGAGTTTAAAGTAGGAAGAATATAGTTAACTAGGTTGCTAAAATACTGCATACAGAAAACTCCATCTTTTAACAAATATGCCAATACGTGACATATTAAAAAATAACTCCCTTAGAAATTGTTCAATCAGGTTTACAAATGAAAACAAAATAGCGTTATATGCATGTCGTTTAAAATAATTTGAATACAGGGCAACTTATTTTTGAGAATTTGAATACAAGTATATAAAACAACTGAAAAACTCGTTTTGAATGTACATTATATTTAAAACATTACATTACGGTGGAACACAAGGGACCTAATAGTTTGACTAGGCCTGTCAATCATCATAGGAACAAATCATATATTCAAATGTGTACAGAACAGGCAGTATTGGAATCGTATTAAATTTAGAATGGAATGTTTTGTTATCAAATTAAATTAGTATTGAACACGTGGCAAGTAGGTCGAACAGTAATAGCTGGCACGATTTAAATCACGGTTGAAGCACGATCAACACATTTAAAAGAGGCGAGTGTGAGTAGAATAGAAATGTGAATATGTGAGTACTGCGTGGTGGTTGCTTATTCATACACACGCAATTATACCTATTCATATGGATATACACTAGCGTTTTTTGTGATACTTTTTTAAGCCTACCCAGGTAAGTAATTAAAAACATAGTGGATTAATTAATTTTTTAAAAACATACTATTTAGAGAGAAATATTATTTCATATCGAAATAATAGTGGTGCCAGAATATTATATAATTATTTTGTATAATATACTCGCAGGCCGTTATTAATAGAGCGAAAATTATATTTATATTAATAAAAACAAAACACTGCAAAAAACCCATTATTTATTGCATATTCAACATGTTTTGGGGTCAATAACCCCTTCACCCGGATATTCAATGTATTATAAAAATTTTGTGTAGACATTAATAAAAACAAGTTGAATAAATAATTAAAAATTCATGTGAAAAGAAATTTAAAAGGTAACTATTTTTTTTCTTTAACGCTTCCACAGGACAAGAGGCCCAATTACTGAAATCGTAATATCACAAAACCACATTAGCTTGAGTAAAAAACACGTTGATTAATTTGTGACCTCACCGGGAATCAAATTCCTTCCCACTGGACTATAAGGGTCGCTTATATTTGCAAAAAAGAATTTGGTTATTTGTAATAGTAACACTTATTCAGATTTCTTAAATTTATAATTAATCTATCTGAAATCCTTTGTTATTTGTATGTACATTTATAAACCCTTATCAATATAAAAAATAATTGTTTGCAATATAAAAGATGATTAGAAAATTCAAAACACCGTAAGGGTTCCTTAATTTTAATATCAAAATTTCTACAAGTTTTACATACTGATAATATTTTGACACAAAAATAATATTTTCTACTACTAAGTATTAATATAAAAAATGTCACCACAAAGTCATTTTGCAGTTCTTGAAGAAGAATAATTATTCTCAGATTCTTACAATAAAAGTATTTGGTACAGCTAAAGAGAGCTTGATGTGTATCTAAATTGAAAAAATGAATATTTACTATTCTCGTAGAAATATGTGACGTATGCGGATTGTGTAACCCTGTTTCGTATCAATATTTTGCGCCGCTCAGGTGCAGCGCTACACGGTTTACCATGAAGTACCAGAAAAGCAGGAACCGTCAGCTTATGTCAGTCATGGTCCTGGGAGAATGTGATGCTGGGCTGGAGAAGCGGCGAGGGAACCACGGGATTATCTTCCTCTCTTGTCACACCGTAATCGCGATACATCATCGGTTAGAATGATATAACAATTATTTTCAGGTGAGATGACATCACATATTTATATTATAACAAGAAGATATTTAAGAAAAATGAAAAAATATCAACAAAAAGTAATAACTACACACGAAGAAAATGACAAAAAATAAGGAATATCATCAACATATAACAATAAATTAAATATATAGGCGAACTATAAAATAGAAGATGAGTATATGTGTATTTAAATATGTCAACAGAACTATATTGATTACCTAGGCGGTGCCATCTCTGGCGCATGTAGTACGAATTTATAATAAAAATGATTTTTTAAATTAAAAATGTTGTATCATGAAGCGACTGCCAAACAACACGATGTTATTAGAGATGACACGATTGAAAATATATGTACCATATTTAAATAACATACTCGTTAAGTATTATGCAATATGTGATAGCTGGGATTCAGCTGTCTAGCATTAGAGCCAATCGAGAAAGATAGAGCGGTATTCAAAGATCAGGGAAAGGTGTTAGATGGCTTAGGATAAGCATTGCCATGAAAACGTGGCACGCAGGTGCCTCGAATCAATTACACCCGTATTTCAATTCTAAGAATCACGTTTCATATCATTTAGACACGATAATCTGGATTCGTTTAACTTAATAAAACCTAAAACGCCATTGAAATGCATTGAGCAAAAAGCGCTGTTTCATTGTAAAAATGCGGAGAAGAACCGATATGGAAGGCTTCACTCATTAGACGGAGCAGGGTAAGTGGAAGAAACACCGTTGACTGTCTCCGAGAGGAGCGGGATGGTCCAGGCATGGTACATTAAGCACAGGCCGAATCTCAATGGGCCAAAAAGGAAAGTGGTAATGTTGAAGAAATGAATGCGTTATGCCGTTACGTGTCAGAAGTGCCGGGTAAGGGAATTCGAAAATTTTCATTCAAGGCCCTGGACGATTTAGGGCCGGCGCCTAATTTGATTTGATCTGCAGGCATAATAAATCCGTTTTACAATCTCCTGAGGCCACTTCTACTCGCCAAGGCTGGCGAAAGGGGGGTCGGGGGATTCTTCTCCAGGCGGTTCGCAGTAGAATATTAGAAACGAAATATTATCATTTCAGATTTCGGATGTTCTTCAAACTACCATTGTTCAAAACGAAATTTGGAAAGTACTGTATTTCACAAAACGGAACACGATTGTGTTTTGCAGAATCGTTTCGTCTCATTCGTTTATCGTGAAACCGAGTTTGTTTAATTTGCAAACTGAATCGAGAGCCTGAACCGATAGCCTGGAGGTGTCTTTAAAGGTATTATGTATGGTTCAAATATTGATTGATCGAACGGAAGCTGTTGTCGCGGTGGCCCCTTTGTGGACGTTTATAGTTTTAAACCATTTTTAATTTTCTCTGTAAAATAATTGTGTTTAGTCATTTTTAATAAAATTTATACGGATAAACTTTGAATTTTACCTTAAAAACCGGTTTTGGAAAATACTTTTCCATCTTTAGGGTCATAAAAACTGAAACTGAATTTTGAATTTAATTTTTTTACAAATTCAGAGAAATGTCTACAGTTAAGGAGACAAGCGGGAAGTTAAGTTGTTTGATCAGTAATTAGAGTAAAAGTAAAGAAAAAAGGATTTATTTTTGAATTTTGCACCAATTAAAACATACCTTTTCATATAAATATATGCTTTTTTCTAACTACTGATCAAACAACTGGGCCTTAGGATTCCATCGAATTATTCGCCTGTTAGGTCTGTATTGAGATAATCGTAGTAAATGCTAAGTCAAACAAAGGAATACTGGAAATTAATGAAGCACTAAGTGCCAAAAATATTTTTTATAAGAAGAGTATAATAATAATGCTATATAGATATACAGATTAGTACCATGTGCCCTCGTCAAAACATTAAATACTGCACTGAAATCCTATCTGTGTTAATTTTCTAGTTGTACGGGATTCATATCATTTGAGAATTAAGTGCCGCCTCATTTTTATTATTTTTTTTTTTTTCTTAAAGTAGGTAATACAATAATTTTTATATTTCCTAATATATTATACAGCATAAGATATAAAGTACATATATTAAATTTTTGATCAAAAGTAAGTATCACGTATTTTCTTATTTTTTCTTAGAAGTCGTTATATTGTTTTCATCCCTAATATCCCCCTGGTAGTTTCATATATAATTTCATCCCACTGTTTGCGATCTTTTTTTCTTTCGAAATGGTTATCATCTTTTTTTCTTGTACAATGGTCTTGTTCATTTGATTTATTTTTATTTATTTTATAAATAAGGCATTAAACGACATGAGTATTTTAGAGTTTTTAGTATTAAAAGGTAGTTGATAAAGTATGTAAAATAAAGTGCGAAGAAGATATTATTACTAGTTGTGTACCTTGTGTCTTATAATGAATATTCTGGCAATTAATGCTTTATTCAATATCGAGAAAGGGTTCTATCAGGCGCGCGAAGCGATTCGACGATCAAAAAAATATATCAGAATCGAATAAATAAAAGATTGATGATCAAGGAAGATCTGTAATATAATATAATTATCTTTATGCAAAAAACTGTCTGTAAGTAACAGAGCATAAAATTATTTAAATAAAAACGACTACAATACGCAGAAGATAAGTGAGCAGATTGAATGATATTAATATTCCGATCGGGGAGCTAACAACACACTCCACTTATCGGTTATCAATGTGTAAAAGATGAGAGCTTCCCTGAAAGTGAGGGTTATTGGTATGCAGGAGCAGCGGCGTGCGCGTGATCTGTCGGGGGCGGCGCAGGATCAACAAGCGAGCGGAGCCTCTTCCTCTTCCCCTTCCGGGCGCGGGCCAGGGGCGCCGTCGGGCGGAGACAGCCCCCAGCCGCGAACGGTGAACAGTACGTACGGCATGTCATTCGCTGGTATTCGATAAACAGAATAGGAGCTGCCTGCCAATATAACATTACGGAATATTTATGTTTTTTTTTATTTTTCTAAAAAATATCTACATGCTCGCAGATGATCTGGTTAATTCACAATATTTTTATTCGTATGTTTTAAGAACACAATTACTGGATTTTGAGTTAATCATTAATTAAGAAAAAATATAGATGTCTCGCTGAGAAGAAGCTGTTTATATGGAAAAGCATGTACGGAAGTTCACGTGGCTTACAAGCATTATAAAGAATATTGCTTCATACTTAGTCCAAAAATATAGAGGTCTTATTTACCAGCGGTGCCATCTATTTGTACTATTTCATAGTAATAAAAAAACTTCGAAACCATAGATGGCGATAGCATAATTGCATCAAATACCTTTCAAAATACATACACAACTTTCAAATTATGTTTATGTTTAACCATGTTTTGTTATTTTATTTTTTATCTTTCTATTTTTATTAGGTTTTTTGTTCTATATTTTTTTATTATGTTTGACATATATAAATCACTGTTACATAGCTACAATACTACCCTGATACTCAGGCTCGTGCCCATGGACTAGCTAAAAAAATACATACACAACTTTCAAAAATTTAATAGATGTGTCATTGTTTTTGGGTGGAACCAAATTATCAGTAGCTAGAAATAAACACACAAATAAATAATCCTCATAAATCAGTCGATCCATTGCTGGATGAAGGCCTCCCTGATGACTCCGCAAATATTGTATTATGTTACTTCTAGTGCTCCGACAATTCCACCTATGCAAACAGGGAGTTGGCCATCCTATCGATCAGTATTTTGCGGATGAACCGAAAACAAGATAATCCAGAAAGCAAGTACGCGATTGGATGACCAAATAATAAAAAAATATTAAAAAAAAAAAATTCAAAAAGACAGGAAAATATTAAACTGCTCAACAGGCCTTTAGCATATCCGTCCAAAGAATATGTAAATTTAATAAGTAGGTAAATATTTTATGCATATATCGAGAGTACTATAAAGAAGCAGATAATGGTGTGAATATTGTAGAAGATTTGATAGCGTTCTCTGTGGGAAAGGGCCACATCCGGTCCGGCATGACGAGGGATGGGGGGAGGAGCGCGGGCGGCTGATATGCTTCCGGAGTGCCCGCGGGATTGCGATATTTTTGCCCACGTAAAATAGCAAACTTTAGGATTAAAAATTTAATGCCATCATAATTATTACGTTATCACAAGTATATTCCGTTTAGTTTATTTTCCGTTTTAAGGTTTTTAAAAGTCAGACGCCTTTTGATTTTTTGAAGTATATAGGGCTGAAGTATCTTTGGATGATGATACAAGAAATTCAATAAAAAAAATCACAACAATGAAATTAAATCGCTTATTACTCTTTCTCTCAATTGAAGCGCTGTCTGCTTCAACAGCGCCTTAGCTATTTGCCTGCACTCTTCGAAATCTCGGGACTTGTTTAGTGCGGCGTGAAGCTCCATACATGTCTTGGCCTTAAGAACGATTTTTTCCTGCATGTTGTAGAGAGAAGAGAAAGTTTCTGAAGAACATTCAGTCATTTCGTAGCCCATATTATACGCAGAAAACGGCTTTATATGCAGAAAGTGACATTTTTTCTTCTTTGTGTCATGTTTTAGCTTAACATAGCGCTATTATTTATTTATTTCAATGCTATACATATGAAGGTTCAAAATTTCTTTAAGTCCAAGTACACTTAATACAGGCAATTAGTTATCTCGTTTAAAAACCCAGCAAAATCGCTTACATACACAGGATAAATACGTTTTTTTAAATCTGATACACGGCTAGAATGCTCAGCGTCACAGGTATTGATAGCAATAATGATAAATGTCTGTTTATCAGTCTCGATACGTCTGGTGTCTTGTAAGATTATGTTAAACGTATTTTCAATTAGTTGAGTGATTTCTTTCTTAAAATTACGGCCGAAATCAACGAAACGAGTACAAATACGAAAAAAAGGCGTGCAGGCAGAATGAGTGATGTTTTAAAGAAACTTCGACTGCGATCATTTTAAATGTTTTGAAATGCAAAGTAAGGACCAGGAGACAAGAGTATTACGTCAAATTAATAGTTTCGCCACCAGGTATGACCAGGATTATTAACTTATAACCGTATCTAATGTACAACGTCATCGTCCGAGATTAGATGAAAAAAATGCGAAATTACACAATAATTCATGCTCTAAGAAGATTTGTATGATTGGCGATGATACTTAAGAGATACCAGTGAGTAGAAAAGCTTTTTTTATCATTGCATGGAATTACTGGAAGAAGACTGGAGTTTATTAAAAAATCTCTGACTGAGCATGGCGTTGTCCAATAAGATAAACGGGGAACACATGTTAAAGCAAAGCTTCCTTAACGAACTATCGATTTAATGTACAAGAAAATTAACGCTCTTATATCAGTGAATGGTAAAAAAGGAGATGACGAGAGTCAAAAAATATATCTGTTAGGCGAGTTGAACTTGTCCAAGATTCACAAAATGTTTAACGAAGATCATCCAAATGGCAAATCGCCTATCATATGAAATATATCGTAATTATTTCAATAAAAATTTAAATACAGGTATCATTCGGTTACATAATGGTGGAAACATGTTCTACTTGAGAATTTAATTTGAATTGCCTGGTTTGGCTTAAAAGGACAAGCTGCAATCAAGAGTGAAACATAAGGACCTGCAGTTCCTGAAAAAGTTCTACATGCCGACGTTCTTCAAAACGTTATTCCGACGAACTTTCTCGTGCTTCAAATGTAAAAGAATCAGAAATTAATTAAACCAGTCATTTGGACAACTATCACTATTGACTGTGAAAACGCAGTGTGGACAGTGATCATTATAGTCCAGTTTTTTTGAGACTAATTTAGTATAATATAATTTTTAATTAGTTTATAATGATTAAAGAGTGATTGTTTGCCAAAAGAATAATACTAAGAAACATGTGCCTTAAGAAAAATAAATAATATTTTCACATCTTCAAATCTGAGTTTTCTTTCACCGTTTATAAAAATAAAATAAAAACATTTATCTTAAAACAAAGTAAAAGAGATATTAATCATTATTGCAGTGGACCCTTCATATATAAAATAAATGGGAAATAATGGTGTTATATTAATCGATTAAATGAAAATAATAAGGATAAGCAGACTCAAACCACAAAAATAAATTATAAAAGATTTGGTCAGGTAAAGATAAAGGCGGTTAAATGATATTACGAAATGGTAAAATTTGCAGGAGAGCGTAGGGGTAGAGAATTTCCAGGAAAGGGGAGGAACTCACCTCGGCTCCCTCTAATGGTGGAGAGACGAAGGGCAAGAGGCGAGGGATATAACGCGGGTTGTTCCTGTCGGACTAATTTCACTAATGCTGGAGATAACCCATTAGATCCGCGTCATAACAGACAAAAGGTTAATCCTAGGCCATTTAGTGGGGCCCCGACGCATAATGCGGCTTCATCAGTGATCGTGTTAATTATGTATAACACATTTTGTTTGCAGCATGCCTCTATGTATTTACGTGATAACAAAAGGTTCAATAACATTTGTAACAAAATAAAATAAATAACAATATATATGTAAACATAACTGATAACACTTTAATGTAGTTAAATTATTATTATTATTTGTTTTTGAAGTTGTATAAAATAAGTGATAAATGTCTTTGAATCGACGTCTCATGACGATTTGAAGACATTTATCGCGAAAGCATCGCAGAGATGCGATGCGACGATTGAAAAAACATGCGCATTTTTAAAAAAGTCCCTACCCACTTTCATATTTTATCGATTTACAGTCTTAAACGGTTTCTTATTCAAAAGTTTCGTAACTATACAACTTTGTTGGCCGCGTTAATCGTCGAATGAATAAATCTGTTTTTTGCTTTGACAACGAATATCGAACGTCATTTTTGGCAATTTTTTTTCTAATATCACTTTTCATCGTTTTTGATATGGTGACAAACAAAAATTTTCTTAAATAACATCGACAATAACGTGAAACAAAGAAATCTGTACGAGAAGCCCCTAAAATCGTAATCGTAGACAAGTAATTAATAGACAATTTTGAATAGCCAATCCAATTTTTAAAAATTGAGCGTCTTTATGATTGATACTTGATTCAAGATGGTCGACAATAAATTATTTATATTACTGAACACTAATTTCAAGTGAATAAATTTTTGACAGTTTAATGGATTCGCGCGCACTTCGTGGTTTCGTATTTCCGCTACACGTTGCGCGCGTGCAGCACGCGCAACTTCCGTTACAATAAAAAAATTACCCTGAATGTACCACAAGAAGAATAACTTTAACAATAGTTCTCCTTTACTACCTGATCATTTTTATTTTCATAATATTGGTATTGAAACAGAATACGAATATCCTTTCTTCACATGGATTAACCCGAAGGCGATCATCGGACGTGCTCAGGTATCCTCCGTTTATTTTAGTACACATATCCTTTTTTAATCCAATCTTGGGAAAGGATTCAGGATGACAGGTCGGTGGAAAAGTCCGATTTGGAAACAGTTTACCCAGGGGCGGGAGACAATGCTAGAGGTGCAGTGAGGCGCACCACCAAGTCGAGCGGACCCGTCCGGGCGACGTCCGTAACTCCGGGGGAGGGGAGCCCTCACCCCTCGGAGGGAGGCACGTCGCGTCGGCCCGTTTTATATATTATTACAGGTACCTTTTCTCCGAACCTTAGCCGTCATTCAAACCATTCGAATTCTTTGGCGGGTGTACGGATCTACGTGTTTACACATAATGTCACTTTTCTCAGATATACTTACGGTTTAACACTCCGATAAACTAGACGCCACTTTTATTCTTTCATTCAGAAAATATAACGAAGCACAACTGTTGTGAATACGCCGAAAGATGGAGCTAAGTGCTTTTACAAATCACGAATACACAAAATCTGAATATCTTTGCTCACTTTGTACTCCACAACATTCTACTGAGCCCAATACTTGCATTTATGTGTATAAATTTTTTCGTTTATTTATGTGTTGTCATTGCTATACTGTGTTATTACGCTACATCAATTATTATTATAAAGAGGTAGGTTTGCTGGTGCGCTCTGGTGTAGTTATATTTACGCAATTTATAGCTTACTGGCAGCTAAGCAATCGGCTGTCGCCCATTGCCTGCTGCTAGGCCCTGCGAGCGGCAATAATTTTTCTTAAAAGTATTCGTATAGTTAATTTCAAACAATGAGGTAAGAAGCCATCACTTGAAAAATTTCGGTAAAAAAAAAAGATATGGGATGCACATATTGTCAGTATTAAAAAAAAGAAGAAAGCTGTCTGCGCTGTTCTTTATTCGTATTTCTGGCACTTGCGTTTCTCCTCTTGACTTGCTTTTGATTTCATTCCATGTTGCCTGCAGAGTCAAAATAATCACTTTAACTTTTAAATCTTAAAGGTTTGACACATGTCATCTTAAAATAAATATGAATATACATATACGTACAATAGGTAATGTGTTAGACAATTCTTACATTTAATTATCGGAAAAGGAAATTTTATTCAGTAGGCGTACAATTTAAAAAAAATAAATTATTTATTGCTATAATTTATTACTCAATAGTCGTAGTCTATACTAAGTTAACTGAATACAGGTTTTCGTGTTCGACCTGGTAGGTGGAAACGAAAATTAAAAAAAAAAACGATTTCTGCTTAAACAAATTTCTAACAAAATTAAAAGAAGAATATTCAACAACACATTCATATGTGTGAAGTTTTAATTTTTCAGAACAAAGTTCTGTGAGAATTTTAAAACCAAATTAATCAATCAATTAGAAAGACATACAGAAACAAATATTTTTTCGTGGATTAGATTTTTCTGTATGTCTTTCTAATTGATTAATTAATTTGGTTTCAAAAGAAGAATTTCAAAGCCGTCCTTGTTGTCTAAAAGAAACATAAAAAAATACAAATCATCCGCATGTGAACTGTCATTGTTTTCTTGAGTTAAAAAGAAAGAAAAAAATTCAAAAATATAAATTAATACAAACCCAATTTACACGAAAAAAGATAGGAAGAAGGTTAATTAAAAAAAAGATCTTTTATCCTTAATTAACACTATAATACATTTCGGTCTCTCAATCACTTACTCTGAAGAAATTTATGTTTGAAGATTTGAAAATATGAAGTTCGTATTTAAAGATTTCGAAATTTTTGAATGCTGTTGTCCTTTGTTGTAACTCTTGGTAAACAAGCTATTCAAAACTATTGATTTAGACTATTAAAAATGGAAATTCGCGAAAATACTTTGTGGATCCATAAGAAATTCTCAAAGGATTTATATATAACATGTATGATGCAACTCAATTCGAAAAGCAAATAATAACCTAGTTGAAGAATGTCTAATGGAATTGAACAGGTCAGCGAGGTATATATCATTGTACCCTGGTAGAGAATTATTTCAAAAATCTCGCAAAAAATGTTTTTGATCAGTAAATTCAGTAGTGCTGGACTGCGCAAATAGTCCGACAAATTTTATTAAAAAATCTTTTGAATTGTGATCAAACACGTTTTGGAATAACCGAAATCGCACTGACTGTACTTCAATGTTATATGGGAAAACCCCGCAGGTGAGGACAAACACAATACAATTGTTTTGAAACAATGCCTCAACCACAACGTGAATTTGTCCATAGATTTAGCTAAATATACCCAATAATCCAAACATGTTCACAAGGGCGGTGAATAACCGTGCGGGAAGGTTTGCATACAGCCATGGGGGGGAGTCCTGAATGAGGATATAAGCCCCGGGCTGAGGTTACCTTTGATTTTCACCGAGCAAGGTTGCACGCCCAGCTCGGACGATACAGGGCATTCATTGTTCAGGGAACAAATACGCCGATTGTGTACATCTATCAATTGTATAATGAGATACCACAGATGCACAAAGGTATCAGGACTCGTAGCATCCGTGATGGAATCTGCGAGAAACGGAAGTAAGTACAAAAGTAACATATTCATCCGTATTCTGAAAATAACAATGTCTGGATCTTTAAGATCTTTATCCCAACACTTAATAGACGATAATAAAAATTAAAAATGTCCAGAGCGGATTTTGTAATTCTACGGCTCAAATACACTGTATTAAAAGACGATATAAGAAAGATTGTTTCTTACAAACGTATTCATTTCTTCATCCACAGCGTCCAGATGAAATATCATGGCTAAACTTGTCGAAACCGCGTTCGGCGTTACCGCGTATTCAAATCTTCACATCTTGATTTTTGACAGATAACAATTTGCATCTTTCTCCCTCCCTCTATGTCTATCTCATGTAAAAACTTACAGAAACAAACACCGACGTAAAGCTGTCTCGTTTATTTTTAATTTTTATTATCGTCTATTAAGTGTTGGGATAAAGATCTTAAAGATCCAGACATATCTGTCAAAAAATGTCAAGATGGGAAGATTTAAATACGCGGTAACGCCGAACGCGGTTTCGACAAGTTTAGCCATGATATTTCATCTGGACGCTGTGGATGAAGAAATGAATACGTTTGTAAGAAACAATCTTTCTTATATCATCTTTTAATACAGTGTATTTGAGCCGTAGAATTACAAAATCCGCTCTGGACATTTTTAATTTTTATTATCGTCTATTAAGTGTTGGGATAAAGATCTTAAAGATCCAGACATTGTTATTTTCAGAATCGGGCCGATTATTGGCTTGCTTCTATAACCTTCTATGTGCAATAAGTGCAAATTCAAAAAATGTTCAGAAGATAATTAAAACATTCCATAGCTGTCAGTATAAATCGTTTTATTTGACCTGTATTCAAACGAATAAATTAATAAATAATATTCGATATAATTTCAGCGATAGTCCAACGTTTTAGAGAAGAATGTTCAGAAATATTGACAAAAAATGCAAAGTTTGAGGACGAAATCATGAAGTGATACATAATTTTCGGGAAAGAGGTCTGGGTTAGCAAGTTAGTTTAGATTGCACTTCAAAGAGACCGTTGACGTCGATCAGACATTCGAACAATAGCGAGATTATCAGCTAGGGAAAGGTTTATAGGTAGAGCTCAACTCAAGTGGATAATTAATTAAATTACGGCAATTATATGCGGCTTAAACGCAAATATTTACCTAATTAATTATCCTACTTGACAATTCTGTCACGATACACGAAATGAGAGAGCCTGTTGAAATGTCAATGAATGAAGTCCCCGCTAAAAAGGTCTCGATGAATGTCACTTGGAAATCGGTCCTTTATTGAATTTCAATATCATTAGCGTTATTCATTGTACAATGTACCAAATATTCTATCATTAATTAGTCAATATCCTGGAAGTGTATTTCTATTGTGTGTATAATCTAAAAATGCAAAATTGGTCTAGCAAGCGGTCATAAAAACAATTTGTGAATACCTTAACGTTTGTTTATATTTTAGAGCTTTGTGATTGATTGAATTAATTTATTTCAAACTTGTCAAACTTAAAACGTCAACGTTGACAGCAAAACAAGTTATACCTACAATGAATGCCTAGATACCGAAAGAGCAACATTGCTATTTAAAAATATTGTTTGAATTATTTGTATAAATCTACGTACGTTATTTGATTAATTAATTAATTAATGGTGTAATTAATCAAATAATAGAAGCGGATTTATACAAATAATACAATAAATATTTTTTTAAATGTCAATCTTCTATGTTGCTAAATCAATTGAAAAAATATATTGCTATTTTCTTAATATGTCCGAAAGCATTATACGTAAAAAAACTAAGCATTAAAAATAAGATTATATAGAAATATAGAAGTAAAACATATACAGGGTGTGACCGAGGTAGTCCACAATACTTTACAGGTAGGTTCCTGCCTAGATTATATTTGAGTCGAAAATGTTAAAGCCACCATGACCTAATACATCAATAGTTATGCAATATCAATATTTGTATTTTTTTTCAAATTTCTGACTTATTTTTTACAAAACGATGAACTAACATTACAGTAACTTATATTGAAATTTCACTCGTTTCAATACAAGTTACATAAAATGATAAAAAAAAACAGAAATTCCAATTGAAATTGAAAGGTTAGTGATAAATTTATAACGAAATTAAAAACATTTATAGACATCTACTTGATACTTAAAATGATTACGAGATATTTGTGGATATCCGTTTACACTAAACCTGTACTTTTCACTTCAATATTCCACTCGAAATTATTCCGTTCGAAATTGGTCTAATGTTCAATAAGTCAATATCTTTTAGCGAGGTTTGGATTCTTTAAGGAAGTTGCCGTTTTTATAATCTGCATAGCAGGATCCATATGAGAAAGAAGCCCTTATTCCCAGGACTACTAAGCTCATACACATTAATCTATTTTAAAAATATTTTATACCGATATTGTAACAAATAGTTAACGACGTCAAATTTGTTGAATATCACTTTGTGACATAAAGCTACTTACGACAGTCGATTTCAATCACTCACTGGAATCATTTTATACAGGAAATTACAATATAAGTTCCAGAAAATAGAGATTAAAATTACCGTCTCTGATATTAAATTACACCCATTTTGCTAACAAGTTAATTAAGCAGCCATCAATAATATTTCAGATAAATTATTATACCCAGTCAACTAAAATGAGACTTAAGGAGTACACGATTAAAAAATATTTAATACGTACGATTATATTGTATTATTATAAGAATATATAGTCGAACGTAAGTATCTAAAACGAGCAGTAGTTTAAGAAAATCAAAAAACTACCAAAATTGGGAAAAAAGCTGCGCTAAATCTCAGGAACTAAAGATACTCCGGATTACGGTAACTTAGCTCCTTTTGGGACTCGTGGTCAAGCGGCTAGTATCGTGTATAGCACAGTTATTGGGAAGTTACTAAGTAAGATTTTGGTGCGGGCGATCTTGTATGTAGATATGAGTTTTATATTGCATCAGTCTCGGACAGACACAATATAGAACTCAAAAGCTAAGCACCGTCTGTTCATATACTCTGGAGCTGCTTGGGCATTCTTCAAAACAAGCTTTTTTCATCAACGTATAAATATATAAGGATATTAAAACGTAGAGCATGGAAGGGCCACGAAAATGGAAGTAGATCTTGGAACTTGGAAAGATAGAAATCATAGTAAGATAATATTGTATTGTATCATGTCACATGATGATACAAATTCTAAAAATTATAAATCAATAAGGTCTGCGGTAAAAATCTTCCGTGGAATTCTGTCTACTGGTCGCGGATCCTTCGGACGCTGTTGCGAACAATTTATTACCGGCGGATACAGATATAGCCATTAAAATGACATAAAATGTAACACGATGGTATTCTTTACGATCTTTTTCTCAAATAAATTTTATTACTCTATAAATTGTTCTCTTTAGAAAATTTACAATATAAAATGGTTGAAAGGAGTATCAAAAATATTTTGACATATATTATGTTCGACATTAGTTTCAGTAGATCATTTTTCGATACATATAACCTCAAGATTTGGTGAACAACTACTGCAGAGCTTCATGTTAGTTAGGAGGATAAGTAGGTAATAAGGAAAATTTTATTTTTTATTTTTATTAATTTGATCGAAAAAACCCACTACAGTCACAGTATAATAAATACATACAGTATGTTATCTTGGCAGTGTCCTTGAAATAAATACCTACGGCCGCTTGGTACTTAAACTTGGTTAAAAACGCACCAGGGCTGCTCATTGACTGACTCTTTATGGTTTGGGGTGCCATAAACTGACCTAAATGTATGCGTGGGAGCGTCTCACCCTGCTTGCGTCCGTACGTTACTGCAGCCCTGTGGCGACTGAGCAGTTCGAAGTATACCGAGATTTCGAAGGGCGTCGTTTCGGCTGTTTGTATGAAGATATAATACTGTATGCTTTACTATACTGTGCTACAGTCTAGTCCCTGTAGTCCGAACCCTCTATAAATCAAATCTTCAGTAATCCGAACCATTGGGTGACAGAAGGGTCGCACGCGTAACTATTGGCCAATCTGTTTAAAAGTTCTTTCTTTCATTTACTACGCGTCACCTGAGTTTGTTTGCAACTGTGTTTACTACCTTAATTAATTCATAACAAATAACAAAAATGAATACTATTAAAAGAAAACACAAGACTATACTTGAAAGTGGAGAGAGTTTTACAAACTTAGTGATTAAAATTATCGGCTGTGTAAAATTTACGTTAGAATGTCCCAGAAAACTTCAAACTCTCAAATGTTCCGCAAATCCAGCTGTAAAATCTAATAAAGACTTAGAGGTTTAGGCATGGGTTACCAGAAACAATATGAAGGAATGTTCTAACATAATGGCTGGTGATGAAATTATTGCGAAAGCACTGAAAGAAAATGAAAGCTTTGCGGAAGAACATACTAACATAGTTAAACATAACGATGCTATTTCGAGTTTTAACACTTGTTTGGAGTGGCCAGTCGAAAATAATGTGGATCCCTGCCAGATTATGTTTTTACGCCTATTGCGTGATAAAGTGCATCAAACTATGCAGAAGATGCTCGTCAGAAAACAATTTCAGATTCTTTTATATCAAATATGTACATAATTAATACACAAATACCTACTATGCACCATAAAACGTGTATTACAATACATAAAAGAATCATATAGATGCCCAATACGCAAAAATTAGGTATGATTTATTTCTTAAAAATTTCAGTAATCCGAAAATTCGTTAAGCCGAACAGGCTCGGTTTTTAATTGTTCAGATTACAAGGATATACTGTATTCAAATTCTCAAGAATGACTCGAGATTATGCTTTGATAGTATGAAATGTGATAGTGGGTGAGATGTTTGAGACGCCATTGTGTCTGCGTTCTGTCACTAATGAGGCCCGCATCGTGCTGCGGCTCTGGAGAGCGCGCAGTGTCAGCCGAGAGTCAGGAATGTTCAATCATCGCTGAACGATACACGCGCCACCAAGCTCGGGGAAAGCTTTTGCCTAAAAAATGTGTGTAAACAAATGTGGAGTATAAAAACAAAGGCAGCAATATCCAAAAAAATAAAAAAATGTATTGACTGCAGTCACCGATGATTAATAATTTATAATTATAGATTTTATATACCTATCCTTTCCAAAATCATGTTTCCTATAGGCTATATTTCCTATAAAATCTCGAATTTAGTACATTCTAAATTAATAATCTTCGATTACTGCATTTTTTTATAATTTGGATATTGCTGCCTTTGCTTTTATACCCCACATACGATATTTCTTTGTAAAATATCTTGTTTATTTATAAATAAAAAATTTAAATTTCAGAATATTTTGAGTGCCTATGTCCAAATTTTTCAGAACAGTACTGGATTTTTTTACATTTCGTTACACAGAAGAATTTCATAACACAGATAAAGGATATTGCTAACAAACTCCAAAAATCAAATATAGACGTCTCATTAGCGACATCTGTGGTCATTTAAGGGGAATGAAAAAGCTTTGGTGACGGCCGCGCTGATGATAGTTGCGGCTGTGAAACTTGGCGTATTATTGAAATAAATACAACTTCCAAAAATTAGTAGGCGTGGTATAATTCTATCATGGGTGGAAATGGCGATCGTAACATTGTGTAAAGTGATCACTTACTTTCCCATAAAAATACAGTTACGTCTCTGTGAGATATCTATAATATATATTGATTAATTAAGATTTCGCTTAATCTTCGTTTTCATGTTTCATCTTCTATCGTAGGTTGGTGACCACGCTGCGGTACGCCGATTTATCATGAGCAAGATGTATAAGATTATCGGCATTTTGACCATTGAACCACTTCTTGAAGTTACGCGGCTAAGACGAGATTTTTCTACAATATCTCTGCTGCCTTCTATCTTCATGTTTCTCATTGAGAAAGTTTGACAGTTCTCTCGAACGGAGGTCAGTCCTTCAGCATACCTCAAAACAGCAATATTTTGAATGCCTCCAGCCTTATAATTGTAGTTTATTTTAACGTACATATGTCGAGTTTATACGCATAAATTAAATAATGAATGTGTTCATTTTGATCGCACATTATATGACAAGCAATAAAATTAAGATTCTCTTATATGTTTTCATTACAGAGCATTCAAATACACTCCACATAAATATCCTTTTTTGAGTTTCCATTGAACCTGTTGCACTTGGGCGGATTCTCCCTTACGCGACCCCTCTGGAAGAGGCTACGTTCGGGAAAATACGTGACTTGGCATCACATTTACCCAACCGCTTAAAGCTTTGAAATTTGGAAAGTGAAACTGTTTTTACAATACACACGTGTTTCCAATACAAGACGAGTTTGTTTAGGTGTACAAAATGTTTATCACGCCTGCTTTCCAAATTGACTACGTTAAAAGACAACTTGTGCGAAAAAAAATTAATGAACCCTAGCTGAACAAAAATATTAGTCACTGTAAACATTATATCAACGCTGGATATTTTAATAGATACTCATATTAGAGACAAAATATGCGAAACAGACATTTTGGTATTGTTAAATTCATTTTTTCTTTTTCATCATATTTTGATTTCTTTAAAATCGTAAAATAAGGGAAGTGGTGAAGATTTCAATTACACTAATACGTAGATTTTAAAAATGTCTTAATGTCGCGTCAATTAAAAAACGTGATACCTAGGTATTAAACATGTTTCGAATCTTATTCGTTGGGAGCACACTCGTATGCAACAACAACAGTTTTATTCTAAAATATTTGTTGTAAGAAGTTACGTGATGCTGATTTATATCGCATATAGGATAAGTAATCAACCCATAAATGGTAGAAGTCGATATATGGTTTCGAATTATCCAGTAGTAGAAATTTGTTATTGAGTTACGAGTATTGCTAATGCCGTATGCTTATAAATAAAAAAGTGCAATATTAAGGGGTGAAAACAATGACGGAAAAATCAAATACGCATGTTTGTAATTTGATTAAATTACTGAGTATTAATATATTATTTGATTTAAAATAAAAATATTAATGATATGTTGAGGGATAACGTCCTTCAATGATGAATACGTGAATTTCATGCGACGTAATAACATTTTATAGTGAAACAACCGACTGTGAAAACAATACAAAAATATCACAATAAGTTCGTAGGTTACATTTCAATTGGGAAAATTGTAAGTATTTGTTATGGTTCGAGAGTCGCCCGGAGGGGGAGGGGTTTCCCCTCACACGGCAGAAATGGCAAATGGGAATGCAGTGGAGTGTGTTGAGGGAATAAAAGCCGTTTGCTCCGTTCACTGGACCTTAAGCGATTCCTTTTGTCGGGAGATGGCGAGGGGATCGCCATAAAAGCGACCAAATTTCTTCCAAAACTTGAAATATATCCAGAAAAGGGCGCACGGCCAAGTGTGCAACCAATCCTGACTTTCCCGAGGTTTTATAGAATACTCGCTTTTTTTAAGTTCAACAAAAATGATTCTGATTTCCCCGAAACAATTGTCATGTCATGAAGCTGTTTCTGAAATATCAAGAAAATACAATGTACTATTGTACTTAGCTATTACTTATTACTGCGGTTATTCATACAATACGTTCATACGATTATACGTAAACCAAAAATTCACGATGTAGAGTAATTTCAGTGAAAATGTAAATCTGTCGTTGATCAAAGTTTAGTAGGATAATAATATAATACCCCTCAATATAGAATCTTCAAAATACGACGATTTAGTTTGAATACCGAGTGTATATTATGTACATCTTATTTATTATTCTGATGAAATAAAATAGTTTTTTATATTTTCGCAACAAAAAACTATATCATTCGCGCAAAACGTTATTTCACTAACAATATGAATACTAATTTAAGGAGAATGATTAACTTTTATGATTATAGATTAAACATGAGAAATGTGTTTAAAATATGTACGTACGTATATGTTATTATTAAATATATTATATTAGTAACCAAATAATTGACTGTATCCACTGTGAGTAACACTTTTATTTATCACTAGAAAGAAAATAAAATGTTTAATTTAATAATAATTACAACAATAACATTTCAAATAATTTTCGTTCTTGTCAAATTTGATTAATTGTACGTCAAACAGTTTTGAAACATAATAAATAAAATATAAGCAGCATAAATTATTAGG
The DNA here is from genome assembly GCA_016648135.1 of Agrypnia vestita. NCBI lineage: Eukaryota > Metazoa > Arthropoda > Insecta > Trichoptera > Phryganeidae > Agrypnia > Agrypnia vestita. Next base: position 39,304 of record JADDOH010002378.1, read on the forward strand.
TGTTAATTGCTTGCTTCATCACAAAATTTTCCCGGGATCTTGTACAAGGAATGTAGAACACAACATAGCTTGCTCTCTTTACTGAATTATACAGTTTAAAGTTTATTTTACTAAAAATTTCCCCTTAGGGGCTATTTTCGCTAATAAACTCTTTGGTTATACACTAGTATCTATTTAAAAATAAAAAGTATTTAAAAAAATAAAAATAAACGTGGGAAAATATGCATATTAATTTTTTTAAATGTATAAATTGATTCAATCAAATAATTTTCTTGATGCGTATTTTCATATTATGAAGGGTAACGAGTTCTACGCTTTTGTGCCTGCCACAGTAATTGCCAAACTTCTAAAAACAGTCAGTTGGAAACAGAGGCTGAACTGAGAGTTTGATTACTCAATGTATTTATTGCGATAACTTATATTTCTGAGCCCCACCTTTTATTTATCAATTTCTATTTCTGACACATTATTAAGATTAGGGTTAATTATAATATCAAATTCCATTGCATTAATATATTTTCATATATTGTTGAAAACGATATTATGTAACTTAAGATATTTCTAATAAGAGCGTCCTTTTAACGCTTAAATAAACGATATAATTTTAAAGGCAATTTTAAGATTATTCAAATACACATGGAAATCGTAACCACTTTGCGCAGAGTTGTATGTTCGCGCTCACAATTATTCATCAGATTTATAAGTTAATTTACTAGAGTAGCAAATGTACAATGTGAATTGAATTCAAGTAAGGTGGGCGGTATTTATACAGCCTGCGTTGGACTCGAACCCACCCGGCCCCGCGCACAGCAAACATTCACAGCACACAGGGCTGAGCCAACAGACACAGCTTAAACTTCACATTTGGTCTGTACCTTTTTAATATTTAATGGGGTACAGTGCGCCCCAAAATTCACAGCTTCTTAAACACATTTTTTTTGTAAATTTAACATGGGCCTTATTACGGTTGGTAACCGTAGAACGCGAGATACACAATTTGGTCCGCTTTTATTACAATATAATTTTTATTAATTAAATGTCGCAGTTTCATGGCGCGCATTAATAATATATGAAAATAATAAAATTAGTATTAAAAATGTAGAATCATATTTCATTTCTAATTCGTAAGGATGATACATTGAGTCCTCTCGAAGGCACAAATGTCAAAGGAGAAAAAAAGCGATGTTTTTCGATTCCCGATGATACAAAGGAAAAGATATGTAAAAGTGGAAAGGTTTTCTGAGGTACACAATACGCGGATCATGCAGAGATATAAAAGAAAAAAGAATTACACTGTCCTGGGGGACATTTTGAAAAACGCTGACAAGGAATTCACGAAAAAGGGGTAAATAAAATATTAGATTGTGAGCAAAGCTCCGATGTAACAATAAGACAACATATTAAGGATTGTTTAAGGGCAAAAGCTCACAAAGGCCGGGAAAGGGCTTTGCACAAAATGCTTAATATTCAACAATAATGGGATGCGATCCATTGAAGGGCAGTGTTCCGTGGAAAAAAGTACTACCTGAATTTATCCACGCAATATCAATATATTATTTGACATGGTGTTGACCTGGCAGTTATTTTTATTTTTAATTTAAATATTAACTTTTAGGTGTGATTAAAAATACTTATAAAATCCAAAAGACAATTAAATAGGCTCAATTAAAAATTAGTATTTTTTAAATTAATGGTGTAATTTTTAGCTAATACATAGAAATTTCCCTAGTATTAAACGCTCATGTCATCGGTGGAAAGTCAATGTATTGGTCGCTCGTGAGATATATTTCTATAAAAAATATAGTTTATGATTTGCTAACTAACTAATATATTTTTGGTAAATTTGATTAGTTGTACGCAGTCATGCAGTATCCCTCAGTTTTGGAACATAAAAAATTAAATGTTTGTTAGCGGCATAAACTATTTGGTATTATTTGTTTGGTTTATCACAACATTTTCCGGAATCTTGCACGAGAAATATAGAACATGATCTCTTTACTGAATTGTACAGTTTAAAAACACGGCGAATGAAATTGTTTCTGCGCATACATACGTGTTGCAAATTTTTTTCTTGCACAAATTAACAGCGTGTTTAAGATTATTTAAACAAAAACTACTTACTATTAATAATTATTATAACTATACAAAACATGAGTCAAGGAAGATAAAAACAAATTTCAAGCCCGGCAGAATGGTTTGGTAGATAATCGTATTTAGGTTAATAGGATAGTGAATTAATTACATACAATAAAACGGCTGCAGTTCAGATCCTTGATGGAATCCGCATTATTACAGATGTTACATTTTTCAAATTAAATTCGCATCAATTATGGTTTCACATTCGTAAGAATTCAGTAGAGAATAATTTTTTTAATTAAGATAAATTATAGATGTATTACAGAGACGAAGCTATATAGCAATGCAACTATGCTATTGTCACCTATGTTCAAAAATTTTCATTACCATGAAAGAGTATATCGAGGGTAGAAAGTCAAAAAGGCGTCAGTGATTATTTTGAACTTTACAGGAGAGCAAAATAAAGTTCTGTCAACCTGATTTTGTCGATGTTTATTTTATTATTTAACGATTTCCATATGTGTTTTGGATTAACGAATAATCAATAACGCCCTTTGGGTTTTCTACCCTCCATATAGTCTCATTTACCGACGGTAAGTATATATTTTTCGCGGTTGTTATAAATTTCAACCATAGATGGAGTTGTATTAAATAAAATAAGTGAGTTACACAAATGTAATATATATGACTTTCCAAATTTGTTAATGGGTGAAATCGTAAACGTCACGTTGTGTAAAGTGACGCTCGAGCCAGCCTATGACAGGTGGTCAGCGCTGTGATGCCCAAGAAAGGCTCCAATATTTTTCCATATCTATCAATGTGAGACATCTATAATTTACCTTAATTAATGACGACCCCTCTGGGGACAAAATCCAGTGAATATGTTATTAGAGATATAAACATAATCGAAAAAATATTGTTAGTTTTTTAATGTTCGAAATATATTATATTATGCATCAAACCAAGTAGACGGACTTCGTACGGTTCTAAGAAGATAATGCTGGTTCGATTGATGGCTGACAGCTTACCTGAAACAAGAAGAAGAAAGAATTAGATATCATAGAGATTAATGTCGGAATGAAATATTATTAGAAATTTGAAACAATATCCTCATGTATTATATTAAAATAGCGGGGATATATTAAAGTTAATCAATCTTTTCTTTCGCTTCCTGAAATTCTATCCTTTTATTCACTGTCTCCGGTGGTTTTATTTTGCGTAATTAATTATTATTCAGAGGCTGACGGCGACTCGTCGATTGAAAATAAAATCAAGGCAACAGCTCGGGAATATTTTACGTGCGTAGCTGGATTAAAACGGGGTTTCTGAATATTTCGCTGTGCTATTCAAAATGAAGCTGGAAACAGACCAACTAAAAGCATTGGATCGCGAAAAGCAGATACACGGACGTGATATGCAATTTTCCAATCTTTTGTGAAGAGCGGCGTAGTACACCCCTCCCCCCCGCTCGGTCCATTTAACTCCAAATATGTTTCAAACTCATCCATTCTTCAAATCTGTTCGTACAGCGGGTCTCTCGGAAAATCTATTGCCCATTCAGGATTACAGCGGGAATGAAAAAATTATTAACTTATCATGTAAATTTTCATAAGGGCCGGAATGTGCTCGCCTGAGAGCCGCGCTTTCAGGCTCGGCTGAATGCCGCTGAACGCTACACACGCTGTTTGTCATACAGACGCGACTAATAACTGCGGGGAAGCGTGGCATTCAAAAATATATTACATTACACCGAAAGGTTCCGATAAAATAAGGTAATTTTAAAAGGTATGTGGAAAATATAGAGAATTTTTAAGTTAACACTAAATTAATCTTTGTAATGCACACACGTTTAGTTATATTTATCACTACTATAGTTCCGAGAGGGGTCGAAGAAATAGTCATGAGTAATCTCTACAATGTTAACGTTAAATCCATGAAAAATATAAAACGTAAAATTTTTATATTTACAAATATATTACATATCTTATATCAGGTCCTTATCTATGAAATTGCCGTTGTGTAGAAATTTTCTTTTTAACTAGATTTTTTATTTATTCTATTATTTTTAATAAGAATTATATTAATATTTATTTTTATTATTTTTTACGTTTCAAAAGGCCATGAATCCAATTACAGAAGCGAAACACATCATAAAACAGTCAGGCTTGAGTAAATCATATATATTAATTGTGCCCTCACAGGGTACGTAGTCAGTGTAAGTGTAAGTAGCCAGTGCTATGCCTATTGGGCTACGAGAAATTAATATGAAATTAATCGTAATATTGTCCATTGTTTTCGATGCACTTTTGACAAATTAATGTAACTTTATTGATGCCTTTGCTATAGGAATCCTGGAGTCGGGAATCGATGAATTCTTTAAAAGCGTTTTTCACCGCCTCATCGTAGTTGAAATTTTTCCGTTTCCGAAAAAATTGAAAAATGTGTAAGTGTAAAGTTTGGCAAGTCAGGTGAGTGATGGAGATTTTCAAGTCAAAGCTCTTGTGATTTTAAAACGGTCCGTTGTGAAGTGTGTGGACGAGCGTTGTCGTGGAGAAGTAGTGGACTAAAGCTATTGACAAGTCTCGGTTGTTTGATAGCGAACTTGCCCACCATCTTTTTAATTTATTGACATACATATATAAAAAAATGTACCACGCTATGTATGAAATGGTTTAGAAAAACACAATCGGTTTGTTTTTTTTAAAATCAATTTGTTTAATTAACCTACAATACCGCTGGGTCAAGTTTTGAATGATTCATTGTTAACAAAAATATTTAAAGGATTATCATATTATGAAGATAGATAAATGAGTTTGTCGTTACTTCGAAAACGTAAGCAATAATAATGTTCGGAACACATTAGACAATACCAATATGGAAATAATACGGTTTGCGTTGCCTCCATTAAGCACTCAAATTAAATTAGCATTTGCTCTCAAATTCCCCTCCATTTATGCATGGATTAATTTAAATAAATAATCAACATGCGATCGTACTAATACAGTCTGCAATATTCATTTTTAAAAGCTTGTGCGTAAAATTATACATATTGATCGATGTAGAATTTTTCGGATTTCAGGTCAAATTAATCCGGTAATTTCGCGTAATCCGCAAAGCATGAACCACTTTTTACAGCAACCGGACAATAGCGCTTTTCCCCGCGTGTCATACGGTAAATCCGTCAATTTGGGTTATTCGCTGGTGGACATCCATTCGAGAAACAGTTTATATGATGAGGTATGCTATAGGTTTTCATTATAGAAAAAACATTTTTCAGTGTACACCATTGGTAATAATATAATCTACAGTCAAAGCACTAAACTACGAGACCAGTCAAATTCAAAATACCGTTCGAATATCCATAACATAACAATATTCCATAAAATAACAATTTTCAAACACAGTTGTCGATAGCGTAGTTGTATTAAATTATACTAGGCAAGGTACATAAAAACTGTATACAACTTTTCAAATTTGATGATGTGTCATCGGTCATGAGCGGAATTTGTGAACGTTACATTGTATAAAATTATCATTTTACCCAAAATAGATCGTAAGCCTTGTTAGGCACAAAAAGATTTCCATATATATATATATGGATATATAGATATATAATAATATATAATATATATCTATATATATATAATACATATATATATATATATATATATATATATAATATATATATATGTAACGTTCACAAATTCCGCTCATGACCGATGACACATCATCAAATTTGGAAAGTTGTGATCACTTCAAAGCCAGCCTCATGATATGTCGTAAGCCCTGTAATGCCCAAAAACGACTTCCACACATACTTTTCCATATAAAAAGTTTCAGCTCTATGAGATATCAATAATTTATTTTATTTAATGATGATCCCTCTAGAGACAACATCCATTAAATGTGTTCTTATTTTTTTTTCAAACTAAAAAAAAATATTATGAAATAATGTTTCTTTTTTTCTTACGTATTGGTTTAATTTATGTATATTCACAGGGTGGAAATGTCGTCGTTATTTAATGGAAGTAGTACTCTTATAATATTGGCAGGTAGCCTCATAATGCGTTAAATTTAAGAACTGTTGAAAATGTAACAGCTTTTTAAAAACTTTTACAAACGTCCAAATAAACACATTTAAACTGTTTTGATTCAGTTTAAATATGTTAAAAATATGACATGTTTCAGCATCATAATTATTTATTTAACAAAAATATGTAATGTTTTAATTAAAATTACGGTGCGAATATTCGAGAGTGAAAGCGAGACAGAAATCATTTACATTTCTCACAATTTATTGATTGACGCGTTTGAATTGAGCTCCAACAGATTATATTTATTTGTGTAAATTAAAATAACCTAAATTCTTTTAAATTGTTAGCGATAATAAAATAGGATTGTTGATTTCGGCTTTTAGAAGAATCAATGCGGCTGTTTGAACGAGGCGCCTCGACGGATGATCCCATTAGGGCGTTGGCGACGGCGTCCCTCTGAGGTGGCGTTTCCGGATCGGAGTGTCCGCTTCCTGAAGTGCACGGAAGTATCTGCTGGAGAGAAATGTTCAAGAGACGCATTCGATAAGTCGGATTCTGTCAGTCAGAATTTTTTTTGACGTTTTCAGGTTTAAAATGATTCTCAGGTGAGCGAAATGCGAATGCTAGGTATTTCTAAGTTAAACAGATTTGATGTAATTTGGAATTAATTCCGTAGCATGTGCCCCCACTGATCGATATTCAAGCGAAGCGTCAATAGACGGAAACAGCTTAGGATATTAATTACCATCTCCTGTAACAAAACTTGGTTTGGATGTCAGGCGGTTGTATCCGAATGAGAATTGAATTCTGTGTACTGGAATGGGCATTTCTCATAAATCTACGATAACGCTTGCGGGAGATAACTTTGGCTTGTAGCCAAAGATATGAGCAAATCAAAACTAATGAAGATAATAATAATTTACGCCGATTGCAAATAAAACCTGGCTATTCCATGTCTGGGTCTCGGAGGAAAGGAATCATGCTAATGGAATTGTTATCGATGTTTGAATATCATGATCTCCCTCATTTTTATGTTGCGTGAGAATTCTCTGAATCTAGTTTCTGGGGTTCTTCACAAAAAAATTTTTAGGTTTTCAACCTGTCCAGTCTTACGATGCGTAAAAAATTGAAATATGCTGCAGGCATACAGTTGAGAGTTGTGTCTGCGCTTGAGACCCTTGGAGAATGAATATATTAATTATTTTGGTAGTCTATAAAATATAGGACGCGTAGGTATCCAGCGCCATAGTTTGATGGTGTATTTCTTACTCTCTGTCGCTTCATCGTCCAAATGCTCAGATCTCTTAAGTTTCTTCAGTTCCCTTTTTTCTTGAGCTTTCCGGACATTATTCTAACTTTTCACACTTCTGTCAAACGTCGCGGCGTTCTTGTATCCTAAAAAATGCCAGAGTAAAGAGAAGAAGAATAAAAAAGAACAGGCACATAAAGAGAATTTAAAACTGAATATAACAAATACTACAAATAGATGAAGGGTAATTATAAGCTTAAGCGAAAAATATGGTTTGGGTTCAATTATATTCTGTCAATTTCTATTGCGCTCTATATCAATACTGCGGTATTAAAAAAGGACACGATCAACTTGAATTGATTGAATATAAATTGAAATCATTATTATAAGTCACATTCGGGTAAGCAAGCTCGTCTAAGAAACAAAAGTTTAAAGATATCCCATTCGCAAAAATCCGCCTTAACGTTTTCAGAAAAAAAACCTTATTGCGGGCGAGTGGAAAACTGAAAAGAAGGCCCGACAAACATTCCATTGAAACGAGAGGCCATCCCTGAAAGGCTGGGGATGGCGAGTGAAAGGAGGCTCTCTCGGGGCGGCGGAGAGGGCGCGGGCGCGGCGGCGGCGACAGTCATTAGTCATTGCGAGACATTTCAACATTGCTTTGCGACGGTGTGCGGTGTGGCTGTCTCTCAAATTGGTAAAAGAAATCACTTAGCCGAGGCTGGTTCTAGCTTACCATAAATAACATAGCGGAGATGTAATAGAAGAACTAATATAACAAATATTGAATGAACTTAAATTAGAATCAGTAAATCAAATAATAAAATATAATGTTTTGGTGCAAATATTTAAAATCAGACACGGATCGCCCAAATACTTTGATAAGAGGATGAAACTATTTTTTTATATTTGAAAGGATTTTAGCTCATATGATAAATATTATTTCATTCATATTCACGTCAAAAGGCGGTGACAGTATTGATGTATAAAGGCGTTAAAATCTTCGATAGCCTACTAAAAACTATGCAAAATACCAAAGTGGCGTGCAGCGCATACAAGCAAAAAAGCTGTGCATTAGTAAAGATTTTGGGAAATAAATATAAATTAATTAATCCTTATCTTGAGAAAAAGTCGATTTAAAATTCTAGCCGTTATTGGTCCTACGGCTAAATGTTTTATTTCCGACGTTTCTGTATCCAACTTCATGCCAATTCATAATTTATCTCGCTTGTTTGCGCCCAATAAATTTGTTCCATAGATCAAGTCGAGAAAAACTCGTCCCGAACTGGGTATTTTTACTCATTTGTATGTCTGCGAGTATTTTGTAATGCACAAGTAAATTTTTCATACAATAGTGTGTTTCTTTGAAAGGCTCAATGTGATGTGAGAACTGCGGCACATCACTTGCAGAAATAACATTTTACAAATTCCATTCAAATTTTTTTGTGTGAATTCTATTTCTCTTTGCTATGGTGAATTCCATCCGTCAACTCATAATGATTATGTTGAGTACGTTTGTTCTTTTTTCTTTTATTATTTTTATATGAATTACTAAGTTCAACAATTACACAAATTCAATTCGTTTCTATTTATGTAAATATTCATGTGAATTAGTTTATGGTAATTTATTGAGAAACATTGTAAAATGTAGGTTTTTGAACATTTTATACGCAATATAAAATGTTATCTATATATAAAATATTTATTAATTTAGAAAATACTTCTTTACAGTAATTATTTTAAAGTGCAGTTATTTTTGTGGATTAAAGCTACTCAGAATAGCTCATTACATACAGTTTAAAAAAATAAAAATATGTATATACCGATGTAGGTATATGCGTATCTATATATATTTTTTAATATAGGTATACAATCAGTTACAGCACAACCTAAGTTTGTACCCACTGCATGCCACTGCAAAATACAGTGAATATAAAGGAGCTTAAACTGGAGAGTAAAAAGTTATTTAACTATAAAAACATTATGTAATAAAATATGTATTAATAAATTAATAATAATTAATGTGAATCATTTAACATTAAATAATTAATAAATGTAAATTTGAAATCGCCCCAATTAAAGACAAAACCAAAGAGAAACAAACGACTACGATGGTATGTCACGTCCAGAGACACCCAGAAGACCACACGGTGAAGCTTGCCTTTAGCCTGTCAACGACAAAACGCAAACGTGGACAGCCGCCCGCCACTTGGTAGACGACGGTCGGAAGAGACCTGAAGGAGAATCAACTCCATGACAGCATGGCGCACGACCATGCTCAATGGAAAAATCGGACAGGGATGGTCGACCCCAAGTAAATGGGACTAACGGTCTAGGAAAAAGAAGAAGAAGAAAAAATAATGTAAATCATGTATTAGCCAATATAACATAATATGTGTGGAACTAAGTAAACAGTGAAATAAATTATAATGATAGTATTTTCCGCAAATATACATTTACGAACAATATAGTAAGTAGGTGTAAAATTTAACAGGAAAAATCAATCAACTTGTTCTTGAGTGATATTTTATTACTCAAGAACAAGTTGATATTGTCATGAGAATCTAAAAACATACACACAATCGAAGTCTTCCAATCATTCTAGTAGATTTTAGAAATAACTAAACTAATTAGCCGGAAACTTCGAAAACATCGAGTCTTATAAATATGCGACGGCATTGCGCCGAATACACAGTGTTTTTGAAAGCGAAGGATGACCATAGAAGTGAAAACAGAGGCGACTAGAGTAAGATTACTGCGAAATTGGTGTGAATTAAAGTACAGTGCTCCAATTAAATTCGTGCCCAGCGACTTTGTGCATGAAATAAAACATGAATTACTTTAAAGCATTTCATTTGTCTCCCATCGTGACAATATTTGTGTTTTTAAATGTAAATAAATGTTATTCTTATGTTGAAATTTAAAACATAGTTCTATGTAATTAAAAATAAATAAGTAAGATCAATACGAAATATAGCTGTATTTGAGTATCTTTGTATATTGGTTATGACTCTCACCTACTGATCCAGTGGTCGGTAGTTCGATCCCTATTCCAGGCGCCAGCAAGTAAGTTCTATTTTCATATCCCAAGCGTTTAGCTTAATTAGAAAATAGTATGAATGTTCATGTCATACGTTTTCCATGTTCGCATCTCTATTTAAAAAAAATATGTATATAAAAAATATTTGATTGCTTGATGGTAAATTCTAACACAATGGTAATGATTTAAGATTGAGTTTGAAAAGTTAAAAATTTGTGGAATTTTAAATAACTATCAATATTATAATTCTCTAGGTGACGCTAAAATTAAATGATACGCTAAGAATACCTTCGATACAATTAAGAAACATATACTTATTTTTGTTTTTAACGACAGAACAAAACATAGTTTGTTTTCAATATGTTTTAAAATTGTCCCTTCGCAATAAAGTGTGTTTTTAAAAAAATATTGATTAACTTATTTTAGTTGGTGGGTTTCTTACCGAAACGTATAACGTGACATTAGATTTTCGGCATTTTGAAGAGTTTTGATTTAGTGCTAGTTGCGGCATCCAAGTGGCTGTAGAAATGAAAGTTTTGACGGTAATTGAGTTTGAGCCGTCCATAAAGGATTCCAAAGGGCGAGGGACCTCTTGACCGCCCATACACGAGGTGAACTGACAATGTGAGAAAGGAGGCAACGTATTGCCAGAAGTAGGAAGGGACCGGGTTGTCTGGAAAGCAGTCGATAAATCCGAAGGGCTAACAGAATGAAGGTTGTTATTACAAGTATTAATACGAGTACGTATGTATGTGCTGTGAAAGACACCCTAATCATATTACCCTTATCAATACGACACATGCGGTGTACACTTTTATAAATAAATACAGAAGGGTAAGACATCTATCAAATTTTGAGAGCGCAGGTTCGAATCTCCAAGCGAGCAGTTTAGACGACAATTATTAAGCCAAGATTCAAACCGCTTTACTTAGTACGACACCGATCGCCTCTTTCGCTAAGAGGTGCCACAGTTGTATGTCACTTCATATCGCCGCACGGTGATCAATTTGCATGAACGTTAGTTGGAAACGAGGATTCATTTTTGGGTCATGAAAATTTAAAATCTATTTATTTATCAAAATACATGTTATATTAAACGAAAATTATTTATGAAAAAAATAAATAGAGTATCGCATAGATTTGACAATAGTGTGAAGTGTTTGCACACTCTGCCGGGTCGTGATTTCAGTCAGAACTGTTCAGGACAGCGTAGACTAAAGTCGCGAATTTGTGGTTTAGCAAACATATTACGAAAAATGTGAAATATGGAAAACGTTGTGGAAGGTAGTATATACTTTTAACATTTGACATAAATAATATTTAAAATATCTTTATTATGTTTTTGATACAATGAAAGGTGCTGTCACAAAATTTTTTTTTTTGAGGTTTTACATGAAACTTAACAGCCTATTTTAAAAAATACGTATCTATTTTTTCATCGAAACTAATTTTAATACATAGCAGCAACCTTGCACTAAATAACGTATTATGTAACATTTGCATATTTTTGCGTATTATGAAGATATGAATTTTTTGCAGAGAGTCGAAAAGTACTGACACGACGCGAACGAAAACTGTTCATAAGAAGAATGCGAGGCATTTCAAAAGCAACGTCGGCTATGTGCATTAAAAATATTTTTGAATTTCTTATTGAGAAGAATGACATAAATCCTGTTTCTGAAAGAGTAATCATGTGGTCATGATTCTGCAACATTCAAAAACTTTGCCTTTGTACGTCAGCCAATACGAGTGGTACTTTATGCCTGCATCAATCCATAAGATTCATGGTGCTCATGTTATTGAAACAATGATACTCCCTATAGGCCAGTTATCAGAAGACGCTCAAGAGGCGAGGCACAAAGAATATAGAGAGCACAATACTCGAAAACTTTCTAGACTGTACACCAACGAAGATTTGGTTAATATTTTATTGACTTCTTCAGATCCCACAATTATAAGGAAACTCCCATTAAAAAAGCAAGCATTCTTCTTAAAGATGTTTTATCGTTATTAAATATTCCAATAATAAAAGATTTCCAAAGAAGACTACACTTTTATGACGCCAGTTTAGACTTCAATAATAATTGAATTTTTATTTTGTTTTATTTTTTATTAAATTAAATTTATTGTCAATAATCCTTGTAAAAATTATCCTTTATTTAGTAAATATATGCTTAGCTGGTTTTTTATATTTGTTTTACTATTCACAGTAAAAATATACTTAACGTATAAAGTTAGTCAGTAGAATGAAATATACTATTTCTCAGGTGTCGTATATCACTAACTATAAAATAAAAGATTTCTAAAGGTACGCTAACAATCATACGAGTAGCTAGGTATTATCTAAAATAAAATATCATTTTTTACTTGTGTAAAGTTCATATAAACTAATTTCCATCTAAATGCTCAAAATTGATCACCGTGCGCCGTGACGTTAATTTCCATTTTAAACATTTTTCATTCCCAATTTTTGATAAATTATATTTTAAACATTCAAAAACAAGTAATACAGGGTGTAACCGTGCAATGGCCACTATTACCATTACCTAACGGCAAGGCCGATTGCTTTTTGCAGAATAATGTAAAATAATCAATTTCCAACTCGGTGGGCAATGTATGGTTGCAATGATCGTTGGATATCATTTCTACATAAACTGTGTGTCCTAGCAAAGCCATCGATATGTCTAGAGATCAGTTAGGAGTACCCGACTGCCGAAGAGCCGCCGGCCATCGTACAGTGGGGCTCAAATGTAGTAAACCTGAATACACTTGGCAAGGCACAAACGTGAGTAATATTAATCGGCACATTGACTTATTAAAGTCTAAGCATTGATAAATCGAATAATTGACTAATCAAATTCTAGGCATCAATGAATCAATCAATTTTTGTGTCATGTGTTACGGATACCACAATATCAAGATTGATTGGCTAAGCTGCGAGTCTATACATAGGTAACGATAAGTGCTACGGGCGTAGGATCGTGCGAGGAATGTAAGAAGACAAATAGACAAGCGAGAAAGCAATAAAAGGTGATGGGTGCGAAAAATTCGTTTTTCAAGTTGATAAGAAAATAATTGTGTTTTTTTATTTTCGCTCAGTTCGTGCAGTGCCCATTAGTAGAGATCTTTTATTTTCCTACAAATTTTATATAGTCGATGACCAACGCTTACGTTTTGTGCTCTCTATCTTTGCGCGAGGTTATGATTTAAAAAACGACCTCAGTCGGTCATTTTCAACTGAAGAAGAACGGCTTCCTTCGTCCTCAAGATCTCAGTATGAAATTTTTGAAAACACCATTAAATTATTTATAAAAACTCATTTTTTAGGTAACGAGTAGTTTCTGCTGCTTGAGGTACCGCCTGTTTTTAACTCGTACAAAAATAGCTTTTACTGGTATTTGCTAGTTTTTCATATTTAATTTAGCTTCCAATTGGAAGGAAAAGTAAGAATGAAACCAATGCCGACGTTACCAAATAGAGAAAAATGCAGCATAAAAATACTATTTATGTTTATGATGAAATGATACATAGATAAGTTTAAAATGAAATAAAACGAAAACCGATATAATTTTCCTGCCGAACAATCCTGAACGCTGGTACGAAAAATGGTATTATTATATTTTAACGATGGTTGCATCGAATAAAATATCAAGTTATTTAGAATTTGTCATTATTTTTATATTGAATGTTTCTATACGAGATATCGTGTAAGAGGCGGATGCTACTTGCTAACCCGCTATGCTAACCCGTGGACCGCGAGGCTTATACATAAATATCACTATCATCCAGGTGTTAAGAATTACCAAAAGGCTTTCGACAGGAGAAAGATTCGTGCATATTTCATATATGTTGCCAGAATTAATAACAAGAGTTCGAATCTCGTGACAAAAGGATAGTCGAGGAAAGCGAATTAAGGAACGATCTCCTATAAACTTATTTTACAAAAATCATTTAATATCATTTATTTTTTACCACATAAAACTTTGTACAACACAGTCGTTAGATTAGGTGTAAGGTTCCTACCATAGTTTCGAGTTAATAATCGTGTACACCTCATAATGATACGGACAAATGTTCCCAAAATCAAATATGAAAATATAAATGACAAATAGCTCAATGTGTGTAGTAGTAATGTTAAGTTTAGTGAAAATTAAAATAACACTTTTAATGTTGCCATCCACACGGCTCGAAACAGGGAGAACCGGAGAAATATTACAAACCAAGATCTAGATATAAGTATCAGGGGAACATGATGCCCACAATTCTGCTCAAGAAGAGGAGGATGAGGAATTTCCATTCATGAAACACTTTCGAAGAGTAAAACAAAAATGTGGTTGAATGTGGAAAAAAGATGCAGCGAATAGAAATAGTAGAGAATACGGGAATGATTTTGAAAATAGATTCGAGTCGATCGATGGATGTAAATATGAAAGCAAGTATTTATATCCTCGGGCCAAGCAGATGGCCTCAATACACAGTCGGACCGAAATATCCGATACCGAGTTAATATCAACAGTGGAGAGCGGTAAAAAGTCAACATTTGTTTGTGAAGCCCGGAATACACTCGACTCCGCTCCGTCTACACACTGCACGATCCGCGCATCGCACAGGGGTAGTGGCAAATTATTTACAATTTAAATTCATAAACAATGAATAATATTTAGTGTTTGTAACGCCTAATTCCAAAACCCCCTAGAACGGATATCGGATAATTTATAAAAGTATGCAGTTTTGCAGATTTTTTGTCAGCTATATGCAGAACACATTTTTTCTCGTTAAGGTTACTTAATAATTGCATTATTTAATTAATTGCAGTATTTGTGGATGGCCCTGTTAAAAGCCACCACCACCGTAGAGCTTGTATGAGAATATATATGAATGTGGCCGAAGCAAAAGTGTTGTGCCAGAATAGAAGAGTGTGGCGTTCAATCTTCTCTGCCTACCCCTACGGAGAAACGGCGTGATGGTTAGTTAGTTAAGAATTGCATTGATATTGCACGTCAAAAATCAGTGGTTAGTTCCAAAATATCCCGAAGAAGCTTTCAAAATATACGATTTTCATCCATAACTCAAAAAAACGTAAATTCATTTTAGGGGGTTTTGGAATTAGACGCTATATTTGTCAATGATTTACGTTTGGCGTCGGAAGTTTTAAATAGTATTGAGTAATGCACCATCTCAGAAGCGTAATAATTTTGGAAGACCTGTATGTTAATGCGACACTATTACCTATTTATGTATACATTCTAAATAAATTTAACAAAACCCCATTAAAAAAATTCTTCTCCAACATCAATTTCATTCCTTTATCTAAATCCTGTTAAAAAAAATAAAAAAAAATAAGGTTAACATGTACTACGAAGTGGGGGTTCCCTGCCGAGATCCACCGATTTCGCGAACTTTTCATTCGATCTATTAGTGCTACTAAAATTATGTATTCTGTTTTCTGGACTTTCTTTTTATTAAAATGTATGAATTAATTAAGCATTTCTTATCAATCTTAAGTAGCTACAAACTATTTAATTTCAATATTAATATAACTCTATACCTAGAGGCCTACCGGCTATTCAATAAAATTAATGTATGCGTGCATTTAAAAATATGTTTTTCCTATTTTTGATTTAACAATACAAATATCTAAAAATGAATTATTATAATTAAAAATATTTCATTAAAAATCAGTCAATCTAGATGAATGTTTCATTTTCCGGGAATGCTATCTCCATAAATTGCAAATTGTACACAGTGGATGATGTTTAACAAAATGTTTGCATTTCTTTTACGTGTTAATTGTAATATTTCTGAAATTTCAGCACGACTTGAAGCATTTTATTTAAATATCAAATAAAATTGGTTAATATTTGAATAAGTTGCGAATTAAATATTTTTGAGCGAGTATTTCCGCTGGGGAAATGGATGAGAGAAGTTTTCAACAATGATGGAACGGAAGTCCAGGATCGTAAAGCGTTTCCTGTTGAACGGGCGTAAGCATCTGAGGTAAGTTAGTAATTGAAACATTAAGAGTTTCTTCAGCTAATTGAGCATAAAAGTGCATATGTATTAAGGACCGCGAAATATTAGGTATTACAATAAAATTATTTAACAAAAGCCTTCACTCAATAAATTCAACTAAGGCAAGGTCATCAAAAAGCGTCATATAAATTACAACTCCAACCAAAAAATAAATTACAATTATACCTCTGCAATTTGCGAGAGTGTAATTCTTAAACAAGATATATCGTAGATGTCTAATAGAGACTAAGCTATTTTTTATTTACAAACGTTTTTTTTTCATTCACACCAGACAGATTTCTGACATTAAGGATTCGTAAATTCAACATTGGAATTGATGGTGAAAGGAATCAGTTTTTTAACTTATATTGAAAGGAATCGGTCACTAACTTATATTGAATAACAAAATCTTGTCGTTCTGTATGTGTTAGTGACTAGGTTTATACCAGCTATTTTTTTTCTTTATTAAAAATAGAGACGAAAACGGAATGAGTGTCGCATTAACATTCTTACTATTCTCAAAATAAGCTAAAAGCTTGTGCTATAAGAATAGGACTATCTTGATGGTGCCCTGGAATGGGGCTTGAACCACCGACCATCAGATCACATTTATTTGGATAACGTAAGGCATTTCTGCTTCTGTCATAATCCTGTATATTTTTGAATTCTGTTTAAAATTTCTAACATCAACGTATATTTATTCGCGTATTTTGAGGCTTTATTCACTTAATAAAAGTTAGTTTTTTTTAAATAAAAACACCTTAATTATTATATAAAAATAAAAATACAAAAGTATGAAATGCGCCAATAAATGATGCCAGTGCCAACGGCATTATGTTTTATAATTATGTCATTTATTAAGAAATGTTATTGAAGTAGAGATACAGATATAAAGGAATATATCGTCGCTGTATATATAATAATGCCAATGTGCCGTTTTAGTACATTCTGAGATAAACGAATGAAACTATTTTAAAAAATAATTGCGCGGACTAGATTTATAAAAAATATTTTAAATAATTACTAGCCACACTTTCCAGACGAATGGCAGTGTTTTTTTTAGAATATCTTCATTATTTATATGAAAAATTGACAAATTGATTCGTTTATATCAGAATTTACTAAACGGCACATTGGCTTTATTATATACACATTGACGATATATATATATATATATATATGTAATTTTATAATATTGGTTAAAATATCAAATAATCTAGAAAGGCTAACAGCAAAATATTAGGGAAAAAAAATGAATATGTATATCGCACCATTTCTTATATCAACGTTAAAATCGTAATTTGTTGTATTTGTATTTATAAGTGAGATTTCATAAATAAATAAAAAATGTCTCACGGTGGAGCCGTTAAAAAATGAAATGGTTCAAATGCCTAAGTTCAACAAGGAACAAAAAGTTAAACAATTGGCCGCCATAACTCGGTCACCGGAAAACATCTGGCAGGGTTCCCGCCAGCGACTCCCATCTCGGGCGATTAATATCGCGGCGGAGGTGGTGGGGGCAGACTCCGGAGGGGAGCGGGGAACTTCACTCGTGACATGTCTGACATTTATAGTACAGCCACGTGCGCACGTGCTTCAGATGTGCTGACACTTCAAGAGTTGAAAGTAGTTTAACGAATCGTGCGTTAATTACGGTAATTAATTACGTCCTTGCAGTGACGTGTTCATACACACTGATACGCAGACGGGTCTAGAAACATCAGGCTCGTTCGCTGCGGTGTTCAGTGACAGTACATTATGAGATTTTCAAAGTGTTGGAATATATAAGTGAAAATTGTAATTAATGAAAATGTTACCACTGATATATATGTAATGAGGTAAATTCTCAGGTAGCCCGCGTCAATTGGTCATGGAAAAGACTGTTGTACTCCAAAACACTTGTGAAAACACGCATTTTCAGGCTAGCAGTTCAGGACTAACTAAATTTCCTTTTCAGGACCAACTGACGCGCTATACCCGAGATAATTTAATTCCTGTATGGGGTATAAAAACGAAGGCAGCAGTATCCAAAAATTTTTTTTATAAAAAATATATATATTTATATATATGCAGTCATCGAAGATTAATAATGTAGAGTGTACTGAATTCGAGACTTTATAGGAAATATAGCTTATAAATTTATAAGACACATGATTTTGGAAGGGGTAGATACACAAAATCTAAATTTTAGTACATTCTAATTCGGTACATTCTAATCTATGGTAATTGCCTTCAAAACTTATCTTTTAAAATTTTGGATATTGGTGCCTATAATTTTGTCTCCTCCTATGTATATTCAACCCGCGAGACTCTTAAATTCAACATATATAAACTGTTCGAAGAATATTTGTTCTTCTGTATAAAGGCTTGAACTTTGTGGTGACATTATTATTAAAATAAAACACAAATGTTTTCACCACTTTATTAAATTAAACAATCTACATGTTTCGAGAACAATGTTATCTCCTTCAGGATTACTGGTGTACTAAAAATTGAAAAAGAAAACCATGCAAATGTGTTACGGTGAACGGCTTGGTGAAGGGGGAGGGGGTAGAGGTGTTAATTATTATGGGTCATCTGGAGAGGATGGAATGTTAAGTGGAAAAATATCCAATATTGTCTTATGCAAAAATTTTGTCTGTGTATTTATTAAATTTGAATTAATATTAAAATTTTTCCTAATTTCGAGTATTTCTAGATTATTTATTTGTGGGATTTTATAGCAAAATGTAAAAAATTTAAACCTGTGTTAATATTAAATGTATGATCACATTCTATTAAATGTTTTGCAAACTCTGACTCAACATTGCTAGTTAAAGCTTTGATGTGTTCTTTAACCCTAGTTTCAAAATTTCTTTTTGTTTTGCCAATTGTTACAATTCTGAATCGGGTAGAACAAATTCGAGAAAATGAGCAGTTTAGAATTGTCACATTGTAATACGAAATTGTAATATATTGTCACGGGACCGTGACGGTGGGAGACAGTCAAAACATTCGGAATTAATTAATATTTTCATTGATCACCAAAGTGACTGGACACGAATTTAGTGGGAGCACTATTCTGTAAAATCGCATTACAAAGTATTAACTGTCTACGGCCGCACTGAATCGCAGCTTCGCTTGTTAGGTATTCCTCTTAATTATTGTCGCTGGTATTTCGCTAGCTATACTATAGCTTAGTACTGAATCGCCGCTGCCGCATAAAATGTGCAGTGTCCTAAAATCTTCCTGTAATTTTTTCCGTTTCTACAATCTCGTTACAATCGTTTTGAATACTATTCTGAAAATTTGTATAGTATATATATAATAAAGTATTTCTGGTGCGTACAAAATCCGCAAACACGTAAGTGAAATCTACAAAAAGAGCCGCGAAGTCGTAACTGAGAGAAAATAAAAATTGCCAATTCTGAACATCCTCAGAAAAACGTATTGGGTCCAAATTGATAATATCCCTGTATACCTATATTGTACTTCGCAACACCTGCAGTAAACTTGCAGTCGAACTGGTTTTACTATTATTTGGAAGGGTGAACTTTAACAATGACCGGCTGCTATTTGGAAACCGACGCCGACTGTCCACGGGCGGCGCGGCGCGGCCCGCTCGCTACTGAGCGCCGCGACGCCGCCTGCCGGCGACCATAAAACTTCCGCACCGTCGGTTATTATTGGTCTTTGCGTTCACTCCAGTGATTCAACATTTGGCAGCAAGATTATTTATAATAAAAAATAGTTTTTGAAAATATGATACAAAATATAATTAATGATATTGATATTAATATTATACGAATTTTAAGTGAACTAATAATATTAAAACCAGTACCTAGCCCATGGATACCATGTTCCCTTTTCTTTTGTTTTGTAGTACGTTTTTTAATTTAATTTTAGAATGATATTGGTATTGTACGCACCATAGACGTACTTTAAATATAGACTAGTCACTAAAAAACCAATCTGAGACATCTAATTTCTGCTGTCTTCTATTGCGTACTAAATCTGTCAGTCAGAAAGAGATATAAATTATTTTCATAACTACTTATAAGAAAGGACAATAAAGCATAATTTTTAAGAACGAATGCATCTGAAATTGTAGTGAATTTTATTTTTATTTAGGCGATATTTACTCTATAGTACTTTCTCTTTCTTTCTTATAGCGCAGCATACGTGTAAAAGAGATACAAATATAAACAGGGTTATGTATTGTATTAATATTTTTTCAATTTCAGATTCCCAAAAAATCGATAGCAAATATGGCTAGACGCTATTACACGATCTAATTGTAACCCGTCGAAATACGCGGTTGTTTGCTCTCAACATTTTGAAAATAAAGTCTTAGATAAATCTGGTAAACATACTGAAAAAAGTGATAGATGAATTAAAATGTAAAAGGTATATTTCTGAACAAGTTGAAGATCTTTTGAAATATCGTACTGAGAGCGGTCATAAAATATTTCTTAAATTATATTTAATTACTTACTTACCATCACGCCGTTTCCCCGTGGGAGTAGGCAAAGAGGATAGAGCGCCACACTCTTCATACAACTCTCGCCTCATTCACATTTATACATCTTCGCATGCAAGCTCGCTGATTTTTGAGGTTTCTAACGGGACCGTCTTCCAGTATCAGGTTAATCTGGTCAAGCCACGTCTTTCGCGGTCACCCTCTTATTGGTCTCTTGTTACATATTCTGGTCCGTGGCATTTCCTATGCATTATAGGAGTGGATTCTGCATTGAAGTTTGAACTAGATCAGACAATTGTATTGGTAACCTTCCGCTCTTTTTTAGATCACCAACATCCCACTGTGTTTTCATTTTTTATCTTGTTCTTATTTTGGAAAGTTAATACTAATTTTTATTTAAACGTATTCATGAGAGGCGTGGTAGAAATATACCAATCGCGAGTATGTTGGAGTAAAATTTTAATGAAAAAGTTTGACTATTTTGAGAAATTTAAAACTATCAAAAACACGTGGCAGAGTGCGGGGCCGTAAAAAGACAACGTGCGGGGCTGCCTTTGCCTGATATCCTTTGACTGGTACCCTTTGACCGGTTCTCTTTGACCGTAAAAATGAGTACATTTCGAAGCGTCAAAATAGACAGCACTTTGTAATAACGACACACACCTCCGGTTTCCATGTCGTAAGCAGTAGCTGTATTATATGTATGTGGCTGTTTACCAGATTCCAAGTAAGCCGGCAATTTTTATTAATTGAATTTGCATCGAAACAAAGAGATTCCTCAACCAATTGAAGCGCAACAGCTGCAAATTAACCATCAAAAGATGTGACTTCAAATTAAGTTAAGCTTTGGGTAGTTATGTATACAATTTTATTCTGGAAAGATGTCGGGTATTACAGTAATAATAATAATACTCACGATGTTAAGTGATGAGAAAACATACGAAAAGTCCGTCCTCGACGAACAAACTGTTGAACTCTTTACTATACAATGACACCTATCGAACATGATAAAGCGACTTGATGAATGATCAAAATAAGCTGAATGAAAATAGTTGCGATTGAAAATCTAAAAAATTTGAATCTTCAGTATGTCGGACTCGTAATAGGACATCCAGAGAAGTATTAGATCTTGCATTATTTCATTTGGGGGATGATTATTCGAAATCAATACCTTGGATGGAAAACATCATGGAAGTCGACACCATGAAGAGCCAATGGTTCGGCCAGTCTACAGTAGAGCTTCCAGGGCCGCAGTAAACAGAGGGATGACATCCAACAAGTTCCTGCATTGAACGAAACGAGAAGAAGAACATTTGCGTTCGTTTTTTTCAAAATTTACAAATTTTGATCTGAATCATTTCAATATATGAGTATTGTGCAAAGCTAAAATTGTTTCAGCATTTATATGCACAAAGCGCACGTATACAGGTGGAGATTTATATATACAAGAGATTTAAAATATCGACTGCCATAAATACTGAAAAATTGAGATAGTCCAACCGGTGCGGCGCTTTAAATAGTCTGGTGACATGGCTCTTTCAAAGCGAATTCTTTCCGAGTGGCACCGATAGTGTAATTTCCACAATGACTGGCCGGAATTAAGGCTGTATGGAGGCTATATTCAAGCCACAGAACACGGGACCCCCTGTTAACTAAATGTGGGATAGTATCACAAAAATACTGTCAAATATAGTGGAAAGTAAATAATGAACGCCTGAAAAATGTGGTAAAAAAATTACACACGAGGTACGACACACAGGTCAAAATTTTTCGTAAATTTAAATGGTATACATATACATGGTTAAGCATACTCCCAGCAATAGAATGTTCGGGGTTTGTAACTCTGTGGTAACCAAATATTTTCCGATGGATAGATTTTTAATACATCTTTCTAATAATTCATCCGATTTGTTTTTAATTTAATATGTAATCACATATATTCTATGATCCCACGGGCTCCCCTGTCTATAAATAAGTACATAATAATGATACACTGCAATTGACAGTATCTTAAGACGGGGGAAGAAATGGAGAGAACGGGTTATATATTAAAAAACAAAAAAATAAAGGCAGTTGAATGATATATGAATAGAGAAAATGCTATAATTGTATTATTGTTTTGTCACGACATTCTAAAATGATTAGAACTGTACATAATTGAGAATTTTCGAAGCAGCTAGACGCTTCGAATATATTACATAGAAAGGATCTGGAATACTCGAGATTAACCAGAACATTCGCAAAATATTATTTACCTACTATCTAAATACAAGCGACGCCGTGCCACGAAAAAGCTGTTGTTTTGATAGAACGAAATCACAGGTAAATGAATAAAACGGCTAGCGGACGAATTAATTGTGAAATAAAGTGCAAAAATACCTTCCTATATGCAAGGAGTGTTCTAGTAGCGTATCAGTGTGATAAGAAACGACCTAATAAAGTTTTCCGTAGACGGACGAATATAAGTGTTCGAAGTGTTACAGTTAGTCACAGATGAGTGACTAGTGCAAAATTAGTGTGAATTGCAGAACTAAATTAAATTTGTGTCCAGTGACTTGTGTTAAAAATACACAAAAGTTTAATTAATTCAAATGTTTAATTTCGTCTTCCACCTTCGCGAACGCGTGTTAGTATATGTTATGGTAAGTTGTAGTCTGCTTTTTTATTGTGGAATTTGGAAAAACTATATACATTTGTAACAAGGACAATAAATCAGAAATCTCTTACTACGAGTGTTAAATAATATACGAATATATTTTTAAAAAACGTTGTTTTAACGGCAAATCAAATTCAGAAATGTATCATGGTTTGATCATGAGGTCGGTGTACGATGATAAGCTGTAAGTAAGTATAATTTTAGACGTAATTACCTACTGAGATTTTGAAAGTAATGGAAAATTGTTACTTTTGAGTTATATTAGTGGGCCTTAGTTTTAGGTATTTTCCTAAGCGCATCATGCAAGTACATACTTACAATAGTATTCTAAGATTTATCTTTGATATAGTAGCTAAAATTTTTAGAAATAGGTAGGTATATACAAAATAAATAGGTATATACAAATTTTTTATGAAAGTTTCATTTCATTTTTTTCTCATTCGGAACCCGGAACAACCAATATGAGAAGTCAGTGCCATGCCCATCGGGCTAAGAGAGCCACCATTTTTATGTGATTTGATGAGTTACGATTAATTTAAGATCTTAACATATAGACACCTCTATTCCCGCATACTGGCAATGTAAAAAATGGTGTAATTATTTTACTGGACGATGGAAGCGCCGGACCGCGAGGCCACACGTGGCCGTGACACACGGGCGCGTCCCACGTGTTACCGGCGCGGCGCCTGTAGCGGCCCGACCGGGAAATCGGAAGGAGCGGCCGTCGGTGCACGGATCACTCCAAATAGATTCAGGATAAATATACAGAAGACCACCGAGACAACAAACAGTTTGAGTGACATCTACGATATACAAATATTGTGATCTTCTAAATGCCAGTGGCTTGTAGAAACGTCTCAGACTAAACAAATGATATGTCTCTATTTAGATAATAATACCTTAATTATTTTATGTGGGGTAAAAAATTATGTAATTATTTAATTAAAAAATGTTTTGAACACATTCACCGAGGATTACTAATTTAAAATGCACTGAATTATAGATTTTATATAGGTATCAATCCCTTCCAAAATCATTTCTTATAAATTTATAGACTATATTTCCTATAATATCTCGAATTCGGTAAGTACATTCATTAATAATCCTCGATGACTGCATAATTTTTTTTTTAATATCGATGCTTTTGCTTCTATACCCCAGATATGTTGTCATTAACTAATACAGCGAAACAAGTTTTGTGAGGCAGTGTCTGATTATTCGTTTTTCCGGTCCATAGAATGCTGACACCAGCCTCTTATTTTTAATAAAGTAAACTATATACGTACATACGCATGACAACATGTTCTTAAGTACTTATTTGAAGAAAGTAATAATTTTTGGTCCCTAAATGTGGAGGAGGCAATATAAATTGATATAAGTATGCGCCAAGAAAATGAGTAGGCTATTTCGCTGAGAGAACGTAATATCTCTGTCAATTTAGTCACCCAGAAGTATCTGAGGCCGAAATCGTCAAACTCCGCGACAATATGTGGCAGCGAAAAACAATAGACAGAGAAAAGTGGAGGTACTTGGCGACGTCTTCCTCCAATAGTGAATAGATAACGGCTGACGATGATAATGATGATGAAGACAATGATAATGATTATGATGAGTCGGCTGCGCAACTTGGTGTCGAAGGGTGCCGGGTGTGGAAGCTCCGCCCTGTAGCAACAAGTGGAGGATCCCTAGAAAGGTAAAGGTTAACCGCATCACGTCCCGCGAGGACTCCACGACTCGCGCGGTCCCCCAACTCACAGGGGCTTGAAAAATTTTCCAAACTTCGGTGAGTAGTGAAATGTTCAGGTTGCGAGTTGTTCAGTTAGTGGGGCGGCAGTTCGGCTATTAGGGTGTGTCTGCGTAAATTGAGACGTGTCAGCGTGGCCATAGAATTAAGCTAAAAGTATTATTTATTTTATTTTATATATTTAAATACATATTGTCAAAAGGTTGTTGATAAAACTGATAGAAAGTCATAGTGTGACATTAAAGTATAATGTAAAAAACATCTTATGACATTCATGTAAATAAAATGTTACATAATATATTTTAGATAGAGATATTAGAAACACTTTTAAAGAAGGTTTATGTATCATAAAATAACAAATAATACGATATAAAAAATTAGCCCACTAGTATAGAGTACGTGGGTTACAAGGTCAATGAAGTCTATCACGTAATAATGACTAAAATATTTTAGATAACAATTTATAGGCACAGATAATCCTCCGACTCTCAACCCCTTCCCGACTTATCGACCCCCCCCCCCTCCTTTATGCTAATTACCCCTATACACATAATACATTATATACATTCCACTATGTCCGTTCTTAAGGTAAGCTGAGGAGCAGCGCTCGATATTCACGTTGGTGCGTATCTACATTTTGGAGAAATTATACCAAATAATAGGGTTCGATCTTTGATGTCTGGTTATAATAATTGTGCAGTTATTATACAAAAATAAGATTGAGACAATTTGAAAAATAAAAGAAGGTATTGTTTCGGACACATTGTTCAAAATTGTTCCGATAATAATTGTTCCAGAGTTTTTTTTTTAACCAGTTTTGTTCACCAGTTTACTCTTCAAATTATTGTTTGCATTCTTCAAAGGTTCCTCCAAAGTTTTGTACAAAAATCCCCTACCTCCTTATTTATATAATATCTTACATAAATTGATCTTGTTCTTGCGGGCCTTCTTTTGTGAATGAGAAAATGAGCATTTTCTAATCCCGGAATCTCAGAAGATTAAATTCAGAGATTGCAATTTTGGCTACGGATTAGATTTACTACATGTAAGGCGCAGTACTTTTAATCTCTGGGGGGATTCAGGGAAGCCAATTATTAAATTTTCTAAACACAGGAACATTCAAAAGCATATTTCTACATTTATGTGTTCAAATTTTAAAATGAGTTATTCATACTTATTCATTATTTGACTCCTTTGTTGAACTTTTCTGAAAAAGTGTTCAGATATTCAGTCATTAATACTAATTTGTTTAATACTATTGACTTTTCTAAACATTATTTCAAGAGCCATGTTACAGATTAAAATGGTTAATAATTTACATTATGATATATAATATTTATTATATAATATATAATAAATATTCTGACACTATTGTAATCAGCTATTACTTTGTGGTTATTCATTGCTAATTAAATTAAACAAAAAATTTACTTGGTTTAAACCACTATATTTTGGACCGCTATAACACCGACCATTTTTTTAGAAACACCCTTCGTTCTTCTACAAACTATAAACTAAAAATTACAAAATATAATTTTGTAAAGTTTTTTGGTAGTTTACCCTGAAGAAGGAACGGTGGTTCCGAAGACGGTTAGTGTTACCAAAAATATAGTAGATACTTTAAACCAAGAGAATCGTTGTGTTTAATTTAATTAAATATTCTGAAATATAGACCCGACGTAAAATTAAAAATGACTTTGTGGTGTCATTATTAAAAAATTAATAAAAAATACTTTGTTTTTAACATTTATTTATTAAAAATATCAACATATTTCAGTCAGGATACAATGTATACTAAGTACTAACAAATGAAAAATGAAAAATCGTATATTGTTTGTTAATTTTTTTTTATTGTTTATACACCGTTTTATAATTTACAAATATAATGTATACACTGTACCTGACGAAGGGACCATTTGCCCTGAAAAATGTTGATATTTTCAATAAATAAGTAATAATTTCAATAATAAATAAGTGGACAAAGAGTATATTTATGTTAATTATAAATTTCAATGATGAACTGTAGCGGAGATCAAATAAGCTTCTTTTAATCAAACAATTTTTCAGCAGATAGTTTTGTACTAGAATAAAGTGTTTTCAAGGAATACCGGTATTTTCCTCGTATTTCCTTCTCGCAAGTTTAAATATTTTCTGCTCGTGAAGCGCTAAAATTTTCGTACACCTCAATTAAAAAGTTTCCAAGATTTACTTCAGCGAATCGGCATTTTACCTGAAGAATAATCGTGCTAGCTCATTAAGGCTTTCGGCTGCGATTTGTGAGACTTTATTCTACAAGTTTACAATATCAACTTAAGGCGGCACATTCACTGCAAATGCATATTTCGGCGTTTTTTACTAAAATGTGGGTTTTTATTATTCATTTATATCAGAATGTATACGATAGATTGCAATTTTTAGGGCCACAACTTAGATAGAACTTTTGTTCTTATATAAAATTAATAAACTGAACATTATTTACAATAATTAAGAAAATATAAACATTAATCGACAGACGTTCTATAAAAGAGGTTTGATTAATATTTGTATGTGGGCATACTATGTTTTTTATGCGTATAAAGTTTACATAATTATCTATAATCCGTATTAAGGAAATTAAGAAATATTCAATATTAATAAAGTTATAATGTTTTATATTTTCAAGAAATTTTTACGTTTTTTGGTGATTTTCAATCGCTTTTTTTCATAATATTTCAAATAAATCAAAATTTAAAATAAGTAAATATTTTGATAAATGTTGTAGTTCCGCGGGGACGCCTGACGCCGACGAAATCGAAGGATATATATCCATCTCTTAAAACCTTACTGTTTTAGCAACGTATACCATAAATATGTAACGAACGTGTAATTCTTATTCGATTTACGCTCAGATGGCATCTCGAGCACGACTTGAAAGCGCACGATCTATCGACGTAATTTGACAGATTGGCTAGTTCTCGCGAAACGAATGTCAAGCCTTAACAGCAGACGGTACAGATGCCGACTACAACCCTGTCCTTGGCCGCACATTGCGTTACCTTATCACTTTATTGGATATCTTGCCAACGAGCTCTCAGAATGAATAAAATAAAATAATTTGTACTTTTGATGTTTAAAGCGTTAACTTTGTGGTTGGACATAATTATTAACTTGAGAAAACTAACAAACTTTGTGTAAACCACCACATTGATTGTCTTTGTCTAGCGGCTTCGATACCAAACTGTATCTTCGTTAGGACTAAGTAGTAAATTAAATTTTTAAGAGTCAAGTATTAGGTTGGGGCACGACTTCATTTATGGTGGGGAAGAGGGGTGGAGTTTGACAGTGAGATATTGAAATAGGGAATATATTAAATAATGGTTATTCGATAAATTTTATTGGTTGTTAATTATATTAGATTTGGTATTGAAGGACTTTTTGATTTCTAATATTTATCAATTATCTAGGCTAAGGCCTCTATTATTTATATGTAAAATTTCTATTCCATTTTCATTTTAAAGTGTGGCCTGTGTCCATTAGCTGGTTTGCGAATTCTGAGAAATCGCAAACCATCTACATAAAAACAATACAAATGTTAATAAAGACCACATTACTATTTTATAAGAAGCGAAGTTCTTGTTACCAAAGTTTTCTATGTTAATAACGTTATTAAATTTGCAATTGTGAGTGATTTTTGGTTGACTTTCTTCAAATGAGTTCTTGAGAACACGTTGTCATGTGTATGTAAGTAATTTACTTTGATAAATATAAGAGGCTGGTGTCAGCATTCTATTGTCCGGAAAATCGAAATTGCTTGTTTCATGGTATTAGTTAATGACAACATATGTGGGGTATAGAAGCAAAAGCAGCAATATTTAAAAAAAAGAATTGAAATATGATTTTGGAAGCGATAAAAAATTCGGTACTTTTTAAATTAGTAATCCTCGGTTAATATTCATAAATTAAAAAAAAAAGATATATATATATTGTTTCCTTTGCTTTTTTACCCCACATATAATTATTATGGTACTATTATCTAAATAGACACATAAAATTTGTTTAGTCTGAGACGTTTATCTTCAATCCTACTCCCGACAAGCCACTGGCATTTAGAAGATCGTAGATGTCACACAAACTGTTTGTTGTCTCGGAGGTCTTTTGTATATTTATTCCAAATCTATTTGGAGTGATCCATGCCCCGATGCCCACCGACGGCCGTTCCTTCAGATTTAGTGTACTGTTGAGATTCCTAAAATAAAAAAATAAAAGACCACAACATAAACGTTATTCTTGTTTACGGGCCATCAAAATGTTACCACAATCCTCTTCAACTGAAGACACTCATGTTATACTGGCTTCGCTGCTGAAATTGCGGTTAACAAGATATTTCGCTGATTTCGTTGGATTTTTTATTTTGTTGTTTGTTCGACTCAATAATCAATACTACATGTTCTGAACATTACCATATTAACATAAATAATTGTTTCTCAACACACCGTACTGATAGCGAATCCATGTAACAAATGGCTTCGCTACTGTGTCTCTCTCTTTCACGGAATATTCTCAGAAATTCTCACTAAAAATATTATACCCAAAAAATATCCAAGATTGCATGTTTCATGTAACATCGGACGTAAAACCTAAAGCTAGATTTTTACCAAATATCTTTAAATGGCAAATCCAAATATATTCACACTTTGTCACGTATATACTAAGTAATTAGCGCACGACGTAACTCCTCGGTAATGTTCGGCTGTCTCCGCCGTCCTTATTATTTACTACCGATTTATTTCTAGTGATGGCAAATTTCGTTCAGTTGTTCGTGTCGTTCAGTCAAGATAACTGTTCAAAAATAACAATTCGCTCGTGAACGATCGAGACTCCGTCAAATTTATGTTGCGCTGCTGAAAATGATTATGGCATTACCCCGAGATACCCCCCCTGGATATTCTAAGCATCCCTCTTAGATTATTTATATTAAATAGAAAAATTATAAACGTAGAGAAAAATATCATTTACAGGCTGTCTATTGTTTCTTTTACTAACAAAATCGCACGTATTCAGTTAAATGCATTTAGATGTTGCATTATGTACAAGGTGGAAGTATAACAGAATTTTATATAGATACGTTACAGTAAGAGAGGGTAGTAAGTAACGTATATAAGCAGGAATAAATGTGATGACACATCAGGCACCCGGGAAGAGGATTTTCACTAAGCGATTTAAATTGCAATAAGTGATATTAAACTCTGAAATATTAAATAAACTCAAAATGAGATATCATATTTTGTACACTTATATTCTATTAATATTTATGATAAATAAGACTTCGTATTTAACATCCAACTCAAATATTTCAGATGCATATATTAGTTTACGTGCAATTAAATAAATTAACCATTGTTGGTGCATTTTCCTACAGTACTTATGCTGGACAATCGTGGTAAAAGGGAAAATGGTGACCTGTAAAGACGGCATATTTGTGAGGATTTCAAAAACATTAACTCTGTAAGAACTAGCCGCCCTTCCCCGAGATTCGCCTTCTCTCCTCCCTAATCGCTCTACCCTGTAATTATACAAAGACTTTGGGGAATAAGCTCCGGTAGGTGTGATGATTATTTGTTCGCAGTAATGAATTCCTCGGATGCCGATAGCCAGTCCGCCATTGTTATCGCTTCCTCAACTCCACTCTCCCACGGGGGTTGATTTACTATTTCCGGTAGCCTCGGTGAGCGTAGATGGATACGCTTAGGTCAAGTCATCAGAATAATACATTTTGATGATCAGCAGAAGCCGTTTCCTGATCCAGGAGTCAACGTGCATTTCTCGTAGACAATAAAAGTATTTAAAAATAAATGTAAGTATTTGGATTTTAACCAATATTACATTTTATATCGGAAACAAGTTGTAATAACAATCCGCCAAAAAAGCGCTCCAACTGATTAGATAGATAGATACAGTATTTTAATGTAGGTATAACAGTATGATTCTCTAACATATTTTGTCACTAGCATTTAGCAGCAAATGGTCGAATTATTTGTAATAATTTTATTCCATAATTTCATGCCTACGAAGAACCATCTACATTCTGATTGACAACATAAATTTTGATTTACAACACTTGTGTACTTATAGCTTTATTACATTGATTTATATTTTTGTTCATTTGAGTAGTTGAATTACTAGTAATTAAAACAAAATAAAAATGTTAAATGTATGTAATAATTTAAAAAAATTAAGTTTATCAAACATAAAATAATCATCAGAAAAAAGGGAATGCATACTATACAAAAGACACTAAAACTATTGAATATATCTTCGTATTAAAAACTAACAAGAGTGTGTAGAGATAGAATCCAGAATTCTTCATTTGTTGGGTATACAAGCAAAGGCAGCAATATCAAATATATCAAAAATAATATCAACATATCAAAAATAATAAAATATAATATCAAAAAAAATAATGCAGCCAACGAGGATTCCTAATTTGTAATGTATTAAATTCGAGATTTTATAAGAATTGCACCCTATACATTTACAGGAAATATAATTTTGAAAGGGTTGAAACATCTAATCTAGAATTCAGTACATTTTAAATTAGAAATACTCGGTGACTACATTAAAAACATTTTTTTAGTTTTTTGGATGTTGCTGCCTTTGCTTTTATATCTGACGTATAGTCCCTTTGACAAATACTTTAATAACTATACTTCAATACTTCTAAGATACATAGATAGTCTAAGATACATAGATAGTCTAAGATACATAGATAGTCTAAGATACATAGATAGTCTAAGATACATAGATAGTCTAAGATACATAGATAGTCTAAGATACATAGATAGATAGTACATTTAAATCCTTCAAAGCCTTAAACTTGTGGACCACCCAAAGCGGGGAAAGAAGTATTCAGCTTTAAGTATACCTAAATAATTTTTCATTTTTATAAACATTTCACAAAAAGGTTTCTTATGAAAGTAACACAATAATTAGTCCCACACTCGTGTGTAATCTAGAAGCTCAATAAAACAAAGAATATATAAATGTAAAGGACATAAGGAAGACCCTGGAAATGGACTTCTACATATCCACACACATAGAAAGAACCCAATTAAGGCGCCATGGAACATGATTCACGTTTTTGCAGTCTAAAGAGTCAAATTAGTGTAAAGTTTTCGAATCTTGTTGCCAAAATTACAGCTAAACATGCATTCGATTAATTTTATTATAAAAGATCCATTCACTCTTAAAGCATTTGTTTAAAAAAAGTCATCAAAATACTTTGTGATTATCACAAATAAAATATAATCCCGAAGCACATTTAAACTTTCTAGCAATAGAGGTATCATTGGTACACTGTATCTTGAAATATTTCCAAGCAAATACCATGGATTTTTTTTTAAAATTGAATAAAAAAGTTCAAAAAGAAAGTTTGGGGGAAAATATATTATTATGTTTTGGTTGGTTGTTAAATACAACCTTTTGTAATAAGATAAAAATTCTTCCTATATTGCAGCATCCAAAAAAACCTTAAAATTTTTAAATTTTTAGATTAAATTTTACATTGGTATTAAGATAATTTCATTTTCATTAAAACAAATATATTTAAAATAATATAGGTTAGGTAAGGTTAGGTTATTTTAAATAATTCAATAAAAGAGCCCATAAAAAGTGAACAAAAATATTATACAGGTTCCACCTCCTATATTGCAGTATCTAAAAAGAATTAAATCATCGATGTTTTTATGGCCGTTGAAAATTTTATATATTGTGTATTTTACGTTCAAAGTTTTTTTAGCGCGTCTCGAAACTGATACCATCGGCGACAACAGCCATGATAATGGATCCTACAGTGGGATCCGAAACGTTGGCAATGGGGGTCGAGTACAAACGGTAAAATAGCCCAGAAAACTCTACAAATAAAATAATAATGAAATAAACTGAACTGATTTAATGGACATAATTTTTTTATTGTTTGATATGTATATGGTTATAATAGTAATAATACAATAATATTAACATATATATTTAAGTTTTCTTAGTTATGTATATGGTGACAGGTGATTTGCTATGATAAAAGTGTACTTGTTATGTGGCGTTGTATACAAAAAAAAAACGCGTATTGTAGGTACTCCTCTTCAAAAGCGGTTTGCAAATGGTACTACATATTTATCCAACTGACACTTTTTAAGCTGTATAACGTGAACTAATTAATAAGCTGTATAATTTGTTGAACTAGCAAAACTTTCGTTCTTATAGAAAAGGTCACGCACATTGCCCTTCGCAATTGGAATGGCGGGTGCTAATGTTAGCGCATTTTATGGTTTGGTTTGCTTGGTTCAGATAATTTACATACACCAAAAACCAAATATTACAATTTTGAGGTTGATAGATTTCGACACCAGCGCTCGAGATGCGGCAAAGAAGTTCAACATATGTCGGAATTATGAAACTTGCCCGGTATAGCGGCCTCTTAAGGTGGCTTGGGTATGTCTTGCAAATTCGAGGAGCGATTACCAAGATATATTACTTAGCAACTTCAGACACTTCAGAGAGATGGCGACTGGTGGGGTGCTTTTCCCCAAACCAAAACTGAAGAAATGAGAAGGCGGTCTTGTCAGATCTTTAATTCCCACCCTCTTACTGTAAGGTGTCGAAGATGTTGATGTATGTCAATTATAATATAAACAGTAATAATAATGATAAAAATGATTTTGGCACAACGTTGCATTCGATAACGACGATGTTTTTGTATACCCAATTGGTTTTCAAATACCTACTATATATTTATATAAATAAAAACGCGAGATTTCGATTGTACAAAATCATAAATCTCCTGAACTTCTTTTTGACCCAACGATGCATTTGAATTAGCGCAAATTATTTGAAAAAAAGGCGCAGGTACCCACCCTTTTAATATTGATAAATATTTAGATATAACATTTTTCAAATTCAATTTTTTTTTAAAACATTCGGTTGTCTTTGCTAAAATAAAACATTTGAACCGATAAGAAAGCGCAGACAATCGTATCG
Organism: Agrypnia vestita; assembly: GCA_016648135.1. NCBI lineage: Eukaryota > Metazoa > Arthropoda > Insecta > Trichoptera > Phryganeidae > Agrypnia > Agrypnia vestita. The sequence continues at coordinate 73,583 of JADDOH010002378.1, forward strand.
CAATATCTATACCTATAAAATTAAATGTCTGTCTGTTCTCTATACAAATCTACACCGTTTGTCCGATTCGACTCAAATTTTGCATACTTATGCTTTAGGACGTTTCCCCCTTCCCATTTTACCTCTTCCCCTCCCCCTGATATATTTACAATGCAAATCTTTACCATTCGACGATCGGACCCAAAATTTAGAAATTAATTCTTTAGGACCCGGCGGGTAACATAGGCGAAATTTCCCTCCTCCAATTTTACTCCTTCTCCTTTGATATATTTACTTATTTGACCGATCGGACTCAAATTTTGCATACTTATGCTAAGGACCCGGCGGGTAACATAAGCCACATTTCCTCCCTCCCTTTTTACCCCTTTCTCTACCGCTGATCTATTTTAAATGCAAATCTGTACCGTTCGACCAATCGGACTCAAAATTTTCAAACTTATTCGTTAGGATCTGGCAGGTAACAAAGGAAACTTTTCACCCTCTCCATTAACCCATCCCCTCGCCTGTTATATTTTCTGTACAAATCTACACTATATGGCCGATCTGATTCGAACTTTGCATTCTTATTCTTTAGGTCATGGCGGAATACATAGGTCACAATTCCTTCCTGGACATCCCATCCATCCCAGTCTAGACTGAATTGATTCTTTTTTTAATAGAGATTTTGCGAAACAATGAACCTTCGTGTCCCCCCACAAATTTATTTTTAACTAACTTCTTAACTCGAGCAACGCCGGGTTCGAACAGCTATCAGTATACAAAATTTAAATATTCGTTTGTTAAAAATCTCAAATCTCCGAAAATTCTTCACGGATTGATTTTGACACAATGCTGCATTCAATTACGCGCATGTTTTTATATACCTACTACGTTTTTATATGACAACTTTTATACAGATGTGACATCTGTGATGGATAAAAACATGCTTTTTTGAAAAGCAACAAAATTGAATGCCCACAAGCATTGTAAAATAAAACATATTAGAAACGTGTGCTTTCTCTTCTCTTTCTTTTCCATTTAAGATGACTGAGCCACAGCAACGCGTGGCCGGATACAGCTAGTATATATACATATATATATATATATATATATATAACAACGATCTACTGAAGAAGATCTTTGCCTTCTCATGATATAGATTTCAGCCACTGCCATCTATCTCCGCAGTCGTGAAAGTCAAGTTCTATACTAGAATAATATTAACTATACAACAATAATAATCAAGAAACATATCAAAAATACAATATGAATAAAAATCAATACGAGCTTTAAATCTGTAAATGGTGGCAGATAAAGGATAAAAACACCGAAGATTATGGATTTTCAATGTTTTTGTGTTCAGAAACAAATGTTTACTTAAAAAAGAATTAACTTTGAACTTCAGAAAGTTTGGAAATAGCATTACATTCCCACCCCATTTAGGAATATTAAAGATTTGCATTGGAAAAGACTTGAGAAAATTTTGACAGGACCTGGAAACCGCCCATTGGAAAGAGATTACGCACCCGGAGTTTAATATGTCTCCGGGCGTACGTACATTTTTCCCACAGAAATAATTTTCCTAAAAGTGCTCCGTAAGCGGCTTATGCTTTTCGCAGGGTCATGTCCCTTCACGATATTTATTTTACACAACTTCAGAAGTGGCAAGGATGCTGCGCGGATGATGTTTGGGTCACTAAGCAAGATCAGACTTTCCAAACTTGGACAGTGTTCGATAAATATTAAAAATACATTATAAATGTTTAAAATTAAAACACAAACGAGAATAGCCACGCTATGACGATGACATGACAGATAACAAGGAAAATGAAGCTCGATGGATTGACGAAATTATCAAACTCTGTGGAAGCACGTGGCAGTAAGGAAGCCTTCATCCAGCAGTTGACAGAAGACGGCTGATAATGATGATGAAACAAACAAAAAATATATCATTATATTCAAGAACACATTCTTATCGTGAAGTTGAAATTTTTTCGGAACAAAGTTCTTTGAAATTTAAAACCAAATTAATTAATCAATTAGAAAGACATACAGAAAAATCAAATCCATAAAAAAATATTCTCGGAAATATACAAGGCTACTATAGCGTAATTAGATAACGCGCCTGCCGTGGTTCGAATCCCGGTAGCAGCCAAATATTTTTTCGTGTATTTGATTTTTCTGTATGTCTTTCTAATTGATTAATTAATTTGGTTTTAAACAAATCTATCTTTTGATTTACCACGAGAATCACGTCACAGAATATCATCAACTGTAAAATATTAAAAGCCATATGTTTGATCCCAAATGGATCTAGTCGGAGTCATTGCAATGATGGAAGTGATTCTCCTTGATCATAGTGATGCTCGGATCTGACAAAGAAGTGTTGTACTTGTCAGACTTTCACACGAAATATACGTCTCTTTGGTCACACACACAAAATGTGTCATAAGAAAATAACAGAAATCTTTCCCCATGTAAGTTTTTATTGTTACTGATACATTTAATAACAGTCAAAGAGAGCTAGATGACGCCTTCCTCCTGTTCCATAAATTATTCGAGCGCCATCCGGTGGATGGTGCTTTAAAACAATACTACAAATGCAACTCATGGTTAAGTTTAAAAAAGTTAACTGTTCAAAGCAGTTAACTTTTTTATCCAAATAGCGTACCGGATAATTTCCAATATACATAGGGAAATGAAACTTTTAAGTGGAAGAATATATATGAATTATTCCTTTGTTAGGAGTCGGTCGTTTATCTTCACCACTCAGGACAGGACTCTCGGGAGCACGGTGCTTAGTGGCAATCTAGCGTCTTCCAGGCGCGCCGCGCCGGTGCTACTCCTAGGAGACTTAACTTGGAGCTCGTTGCTCGACTGTTGTGCAAGCTGTAACGGCTGTTGGTAAGACATTCGTATCGTATCGTGACTTTGTAACTTACGTGACCTTGCAGGGGATTTTTTTTTTGAGCAAGACATTTGTTGAACCCTACAATCACCCAAGGGGAAAACAAAAATTATATGTAATTGTGGAAATGCACTGCTCAATTGACATTCATTTTATTAATCCCCGACAAAGAACAGTGTACCTGGATGTAAGAATAATCATAATGTACTAATTATACACAATTACTTTTATTTTTAAAAAATACAGCCCCGAAAGCGGAATATGTGTGGCATCAATAATTGCCAATGCAATATAGATTAACTTTTCAAAGCAAGAAAACACTTTGTGGCTTGACATTATAAGAAATTTAAGAAAAAATTACACACTATGTTTTAAACCACTTAATTGCTATACATTTGTCAACTAGTTTCGGTTGGACTCAACCTTCTTCAGGACAATTACAATATAGACTAATCTAGGTACAGAAATTTATAAAGGAGGAAAGAAAAAGAGAGAGGGACAGAGTGTCAACTAGGTGGGGGGGAGGGAATGGGAGGAGTTAACTGAAGATAGAGGGAACAACTTTAAAATCGGACTATTAGATAAATTTATTTGTTTATTTATTATTTGACTATTATTGTTGATAGCTTTATTAATTTCTAATGCTTCTAGATTGTTAAGTCGCAAACCTAATCCGTTTTTGTGTAAAATTTTTGGCCGTGTATTATTATTAAATGTGTGATTAAAATTAATTAGATGTTCGGCAAATTCAGAAAAACCTACATTTGTTAAGCATTTAATGTGTTCTTTTATTCTAATATTTACGTTTCTCGATGTTTTACCAATATAGAAAGCTGGGCAATCATTACAGCTAAGTTTATAAATACCAGAATGGTTTAATATATGGTTTATAAGGTTGAGTCCAACCGAAACTAGTTGACAAATGTATAGCAATTAAGTGGTTTAAAACATAGTGTGTAATTTTTTCTTAAATTTCTTACAATATAGATTAACTTGCTAGTGCCCTGGAGTGGAGCTCGAACCAGTTGTCAAAGCTTATATGACGTATGTGTGGGATTTATGCAAGTTAGAAATATAATGACTACAAAAACAAGAGTAGTGAAGGGTACGCTAAAATATCACCAATTGTTAAACGTAACAATATTTTAAAGAATCTTGAAAGCAAAAAACAATTATGCTGTGGTACCATTCTGAAATAAAAAAGAGATAATTATTTATTTCCACAGCGTATCAGAGTAGAATTTCAGGCGCTTTAATCGTGCTTGGGGTAGGGGAATAAGACAGAAGGATAAAATAAATGAACAGTGAAAAGAATTCCAACAGGTCATTTTATAAAGCTCGACGTGGGCACCAGATTGTTAAGCCGTGTAAAATCAGATTGTTTGAACTCATTCGTACGAGTGACGTGACAGGAGCAAGGGCGGTTTGTTTATAACGCAGAGCGGATGCGGTAACGTATGCTTATATCGGGTCACTCGCCCTCGGTACAAGAGACAAGTTGTTTACGTCACCGGAATCTATTTATTCTCGTAATAAACGAACGTGGGTGCACTCCCTACCCGCATGGTATCGCGGCGTTTCAAGAGTAGGTACCGATCAACAGCATACATTTAAAATTATGGAACTAACTCTAAGGGTAATTAATCTTTTAACTGCAAACCGTACTTGACAAGGGAGATACTACATAGTAGGCGTGTGCGTTAAGGATGTTGACTTAAAAAAAATCTATTCACAAACGGCATGATGATTTCAAATGTGAAAATTCTGTTGAACCCCGCAGGGTCGAAAAGTACGTGCAATCACTCTTATGTCTCGGCGTGGCAAGCCAACACTTGCGTATTAACTCGCTCATGACTTGGCGTTCCATGAAAAGTTTGACATGTTAACACGCCAATGAAATTAATAGGTAAAGGGAGATTTCGATAACCTCGTCATCATTTTCATCTTATTCGGGTAAAAATACTAACAATGTTTCAACAAATTCGGGTAAAAATAATAACTCCCTCATCACACACGAGAATCTTAATTCTTTTTGGCGAGGTATAACAATAATTTGTTGTTAATATTTGCTAGTTATCGTTGTTATATAACAAATCGTATATATTACCTATTAAAGAAATTAAATAAAGTATAATAGTATGTCCTCCGATTTGATTAGGTTAAACTCATATGCTAAAGTGGGCAGGGAGTTTATTATGAAACATAGCAAACTGCCTGCATGTAAATAACTTCTCTATTAATATATTGGATACATATTTGCACAAGATTAAATATAGTACACGTATATTTCATGATCTTTATATTTTTTATGTTGTTAGTTTTTTAATGTAAATCATTGTTAAGATTAATCTATTAATAACTAGATATGGTTAGTGGGATCTGTGATATCTCCTCTTCCTCTTCCATCTTCCCATGTCTTCTCACTTGATCAATTAATGTTACTCCTGCTATTCCCCTAAGATATCTCATTTAAGCAGCTGGAATTCTCCGTGAGATCGGTTTGGATACTTAATTGTCACCTCATTATAAAGAGAACGTAAAACTTTTTTGCCGATTTTGATTCTGATATCCTCTGTTGTTAAAATTATAATACAATCATCAACTATACTTACGTGACCTCTGGGGTAGGGCGGTTTCTTGACGGTCTTCGTAGTAATTTTCCGTAGTCATAGTAATTAGTAATGGGTATTCTACTCGTATACATGGCTCGAAAACCATTGGCTAAGTTTCAAACTTTCTCCCGTACAGGGCCCAATGCGCAGGCGCACGCGCATTACTCGCTAGTCCATTCATTCCCGTTGAGACCGAATTCACGAAAGTTTATATTAACAAACTTGAAGTAAATTTACCTTGGATAATATGCAGATTCCACTCCGCAAGGTGGTTTAACGAGAGAGAAAACCGTACAAATAATTGTGCTGCCAGTACTTTGACATTATATTTAATAAACTGCAAAAACTCAAACATTTTACAGAAATCCCATAAATTTCCATTATTCAATGGTTTGCCAGTACTGAAAAACAATTTTGAGTATTTGAATTCAATAATTAATTTCTTCTTTTTCTTTTCGTGTCTATACATTGTTCATGTTGGCTATCTTTAAGTAGTAATTATACCGAATTCGCGAATTATCTTATGGTTATGGATCATTCTTTTGATTTTAATATGGGTTCGCAAAACTTACACACAAATTATACAGAATTACAGTCTGATAAATTACACATTTTGGAAATAAGAAAAAGTGTTAATAGTAAATTGAATATTAAATATAACCAGGTCCTTTTTACATATAGTTATCATTTAAATTTATTTTCATGTTAGTAATTAATTATTTATTCGTTTCTCATTTATTAATTCTTTATATTTTGATTATCTATACTTCTTATTATTGATTTTTAATTTGTTAATAAACATTGTATTATCCTGAAGACGGGACCATTGGTCCTGAAACATATTAATATTTTTAATATACTGGTGAAAACAAAGTACATTTTTATTAATTATATCTACACTTTGTATACTGCCTGCGGCCCGAAAAGGTATGCAGTTGACTGGCTGCACGATTGCCTATGGTTCCTCTGTCATGAAAATCTTCATCTTCCCGGGCCCCGGTTTTCATAAAACTTTTTTTTTTTATAAGATGCAAGATCTAAAAGTTTTCGGAATATCTCATTACGTGGCTGAGATACTGAAGTTTTTGGATTTTTTATGTTATAAGTATCTTTTTTACCTAATTCATCCGAACCATAAAATCTTCTTTCCTTATTGTATTCATCCAGACACATTTACTGTTTATACTTGTTGATTTTTTGTTATATTTTGTTATGTTTATAAAGTTTCTTCTTTGTAGTGCTAATAAAGGTTTGTTTTGTGGGTAAGGAATAGTGATTGGATTTTTGTAGGCCTCTCCTTGCTTGAGCCGCCCTTTACACGACTCAGCATGGAGATAGCCATTACAGAAAAAATTGTCAACCTGGCGACGCATGAGTAGGACCGATATGTCAGCTTTCGCTCATAAAACGGTCCTGCGAATGCGGTGGGTATCCAATCACTGTATCCATCAAGATAACATTGAACATTCTTCTGTAGATCCACGTCTCAAAGGTTTCAAGGAACTTTATTTTTGTGTAATTGTTAATGCTTTCATTCCACAAAATAATGGTAAGAACATAGATTATCTGACCACTCGCGTTTCTTGGCATTAATCAAACTAGAATACATGGAATTATCCATAAATGGTAACTTTGAAATTCATTAAGAGTTTTGTAACATAAACTTAATTAGAAATTTTAAAAAGCAAAAACATTCGCTTCCATTTTTGGTTCAAGTCAACATATTCATACAAGAAGATATACAAAAGATACAAGAAGGGATTGCTGATCACTTGTAGACTACCGTATCCATGTATGTACATTTTCGTAAATATAATTTTATTAATCTAGTTTTTATAGTTTTATTAGCAGTTTTTCCCGTAACGTGAAGAATCTAGATCTAATCCATTTTTTAAATCAATAAATTTAGATCCGTACAAGCCTCCAAAAGCGTAACAAGGCTGTGAATTTTCAGTAAACAAACAAGTTTCAACCAACCAACAAAGAGCCTGGATGGTTGGCAACTTATGCACAGCTGTGATGCGCAGATAGCAGCGAAGTAAACTGTAGGGAACGTGGTATGCGGCGCGTAAAGGTTAGCTTTACCATATTGAAGTACAGTAATCCCTCGGTATTCGCGGTTTCGTTATTCGCGATTTCGCGTATTCGCGGATGATAAATTTTGCAATATTTTTCCATTTTAATAAATTTACGCAAACTTTTGTCACAAAATATAGGCGATTTTAGCAGTGATAATGCGTTTATTCCAATATTTATAAAAATTACGAAATTCAGCATGTTATTATGCGTTATATCAATATTCGTAGAAGGAAAACTCAAAACCAGCATAATCTTTAGTTCTGCCCAACAAAATTTCAAATCAAGGTGTAATAGCTGCGTTTAAAAGTTCTTATGTGAGACTATCATTCTATAACTCATGCTCATGCTCATGCTCAAAGATATGCATTATGGATGTAAGGCGTCAATTACCGCATTGTGAAAGAATTATAACGTAATTGATTGCCTCATATTTAAATAGTCCATTAAAGAGAGTTAAAATGACAGTAAAAAGACTTTGAAAAAACTTTACTATCTTCTAAATGAATAAGAGACATTTGTTAATTGGCAAATTAATTAACGGACAAAATCATTGATGCAGGTCTCAATATCTGTAGATCAATGAAATTTAAACGAGAACTTAATAAATTAATGATAACGTTTCAGGAAATTCCTCATTTAGAAAGTAAGAAAAAACTATCAAAAATAAAAATTCTTTCGGTAAGTGGATAATTCGTTGTTTTTATTTTGTTTTTTAGTATATGTTTTTGTATCAAATATGTATAGTTAACGTTTATGTAGCAAAATATAGTATGAACATTTTTTTTAAATGTTTGATTTCGATACAATTCTCCGCAACACATGCATGTATGGATCTAGTTTCGGTATTCGCGGTTTCGCTTTTCGCGGCCTTTCTAGGAACGCATCCCCCGTGAATATCAAGGGATTTCTGTATAAAAATATAAATAATCAATTATGTGTTAGGAAAATAAGGAAACAAAGAAAGACGTCTCTATTCGACTAAAAATAACGTGGAGCTAATCGCAACTTCTCGACGGAGCATTTGCGTACTAGTGAAGAAACTTGCTACTTTTCCTTTATTGGCATGAATATGATTGGTGTGAGATTGATTAAAATAAGTGATTGATTCACCATGCACGTGATCACCATTTAATAAAGAAACCTAATAAACTTTAAAAAATACTAATTTCCTTTAGAAGGCGACACATAGGTACATAAAAAAATAACAAAACCTATTTTATACTAAAATCCCAAATTTTATAAACATGACCAATCTGTAATAGGATTAGTGTTCTGTTCAATCAAATATCAGTCATGCACAAAGAACAAAAAAAAGATTTTTAAAGTCAACAAATACTCTGGTTTTTTCCAAGGGTAAAATGTTTTAAAATATCTCCTAAATAAGTTACGCAACCAGAAAATAATGAAAATTTCAAGTAATTGGCATACCGAGGTTAACCCTTTTGCCCCATCGTCAACTAAGAACATCTCTCTTGCCTTCAGGGTTCTTTCGTCGCTTTCGCCCTAAAACCAGAGGAGATTTTTTGATAACTTTTTCGACCTAGGTCCACCGTAAGATTCACTCACAACTCTACGAACATTTTAGCATTTCATCTTTCTTTCTGGAACCGTGAATTGAGTGAGTACTCTCGGATCACAGCGTAACGAGCATTTTCCGGATGACCAACATATCCAACGAAAAGCTCGTTACGACAACTAACTCGTCCAACGAATGCTGCGCTGAATGAATCGCCTATTCAAGCAGCCGCTGTATCTGGTAAATAAATCTAAATACATGACGGCAGAATATTTTTTACATTCCAGCTTTATTTACTCTTTGTACGGACATTTTTCCATTACTCCCGATAATTCTGCCAACTCATCGGCAATCCACACTTCCCCCTGCGGCAGGCACGTAGGGATGTTTTTTATATACAACCATGATGGAATACTGTTTTAATTTTTTTATCATTTTTGTGGAAGAAAACACAAGTTCTAGTTCCCGGTAAATCTGATAAGAATTGACCATTAAATTGTTGCCCATTTGACTACAGCGTACATGGAGTACATGTCATATCATTATTTTTAGGACTTCAGCTAGAACAAGCGCGGCATTTGTAGCACACATTGGAGAGCATTTTTTTGTCCACATACCTATGTAGTATGTTATTCCGAAAAATTCCGAACCTTTGGTTGGCAGAAACACATTTATTCATACACACTATAACTAACTCTAATCTCCTTCGAAGTGGTTCCCTAGGTAATGCACACAATTCTCTCAGCGGTCCCGCCATTTTTGGAAGCACTTCTGGAACGCATCTTTTGGAATGGTGTTCAGCTGGGCTGCCGCGTTCCGTATAATCTTAATATATTATTATATTAATCTTATTATAATTTTAAGTCTTCTCTTGATTAACAATAGCGTTCCTTCAGCGGCATTTTTAATTTGGGTAATAGCCAAAAATTGCACGGAGTATGTCATGATGCTAAGCTTAGCCAAGAAAACCTGAATAGGATGCGCAAGATGCCTGAATGAGACGCGATGGAAGAATGGGCGAGTTGTTGGAGCTACTCCGTGTTGGAGCTACTCCATGTTGGAGCTACTCCGTATTGGAGCTATTTCATATTGGAGCTATTCCGTAGTTACCAACATCGGTACAAATATTGCGCACTTCGGCACAAAGCGTGCACGGAACAAGGCATCATGTCTAAGTTAACGGTATAACACGACGATCCTGCAAGACCAATTGTTCTTTCGGGTTGTTGAGGACCTACCCAAACGCGATTTTCCTCCTACCGATGTGCGACCATCTTTAGCCTACACCACTTCCTTATCCGTGTTATTCTTATACTATCATTTCCGAAAGACTAATGAATCTAGCGATTGGAAATAACCAATGAGATAGCAAAAATTTATGAAATTTCGGTTTTTAGGTTGTTCTGTCCTTTAACAAAAATTGACAATCCGACTGACAACTACCACATTTCTTTTACTCGGATGCTGACGGTTTCTGATTTGGGGGAAAAATTACGCGGGTGCATAAATGAACCCTACATATTTCTACCAAAACACACCTCCTATATATCATTTTTGAGTGGAAATATAAAAAAATCGATATTATTCGAAAACTGTAGTACGCACAAGTCTCATTAAATAGGTTTTTTTAAATACATTTATATATTTTTACTGTTATCACAGAATATTACAGAATTTCTTCACAAATTGGCAATATCGTATCGTATCGCCGACATTTCGACAGATGGTTCTGCCTGTCGAAATCCGTGTCGCAGGTCGCAAGGTCGCACGTTCAGTTCTCACTCCAGATCAGCAAGGTTGTCCTATTTTCATAGCACAAGCGTTTGGCTTAATTTGAAAATAGTAAAAATATTGATGTGACACGTATTCCATGTTCACATCTCCATTTAAAAAAAATATTGTTGCTACTGCAAATAACTCTAATTAGGCTAACGTCGCCGCTTAATACCACGCTTGTTTAAGCTTCCGGCCGCTATCCCTGGTGACGTTACCTGAATGTCAATGTTAGTATACATTTCTAGTGCTTCCTTCATAAGTCGTGCATGGCGACATTGGCCTGGACTGTTGTCTGGAAGAAAAATGAATTATAAAACGAGGATTAGAAGTAATCCGGACATAAGCCCACTCGGATATCCCTCCCGGTCATCGAGTACATCGATATCATTGAGCAGTGTATGTCTGTAGCTAAATAGAAGATCTGATTTGATATTATACAGTCTATATTAATAAATTTTTTGTTAACGGATTTTGTAGCATGGTGTAATTAATAATATTCGACCGTGAGAAAGTGAATAAATTATGTAATGAATTACGTATTATGTAGATATTTGGAATATATGAAAACTGAGCACGCAGGATAGATAAAATTGGGCAAATCTCCATTTTAAGTAACAAGAGGTTGGTTTCTCATGCGAGTTCAAATACAATAGATATTAGATAAGCGACTTACTATTTATATATATTTTTTAATTCGATAGTTATTTATATATCTGAAAGTACCTAGCAGGAATACACGACATGTTATTTGTATTACTGCGAGTCGGCGACAATCTAGTTCCTTCATTCTTTCGTTACTCATATTATCACACACATATATTGTTACGTGTCGCGGCTGGGGAGGAATGAAAACACTGGAAATTAATTAGCGATTAATTAATTAATAATTAAATAATTATTCAATATACAAAGTCACTTAACACTTAATCTACACTAATTCGCAATATATCACTCGTATATGAACTCTTTATTGTCGCCGGGTAATACGTTTTTATCGCACGTAGAATTCAATTCTAGCACATAGAAATCGTTCTGGTTCATTTCGCCAACTAGGTAATTCGCTCAATTATTTCGCCTTATTTATCGCTTCGATTATAACACGATTGGCCACCCTGGGCGTCGTCTCGCTGCTCGCGGCCGACATCGCAACGATCTGTCAAACACGACAACTGAACTGCGCCGCGGCGTAGTTCCATATTTATACCCAAATGCTGGTATTTTCGTACTTTCTAGATTATTCTAGCGTTAAAAGAAGGTCCTCGTTGCTTCTCGGTTATTCCAGGCGTTTCTCGAATATTATAGATAAACCTAAATCGTATAGGCCGTTCTCAATCCTTCGATTAATTTATATTGTTCATATTATAGATATAGAGTATAAATAGATGCTTAATTTATATTCTATATCTATAATATAATATGAGCCCATGTACCACGTGTGCATACAAAGTGACCTGAAAGCCATAGAATATATACAAACAAAAAATTGTATTTTAAAGACTAAGAATTGAGAAATAAAAGAGAGAAGAAGGCCTGAGGCAACAGGCGTGATATTCAGTGCCTCGGAGGCATTTGTATAGATGTTTACGTTTGAAACCCTTCAACATGATACATTAACTTCATTCTGTTATTCTAGCCATCCGATACTGCCCGAAATTGTTTGTATTTCGCATTTGTTTATTGCAATGGAAAATGTCGGCTACTACGAAAACACCCTGACAACGGGATGGATACACTGATTTGGGCGTGCTCCGGGGAAGGCATGAGAAAAAATAAGAAATGGGGGAGAAAAGCTCCATTTAATTTTAATTGAAGATTTGATTTCAATATTTAAAACGGGGGGCTTCTCTGTGCTTCGCTACAGCAAGGGGGCTAAGGTATTATTTAATACAATTATTTCTCTCAGGAATGTATCTAATCGCAATATTATGAAATAATCCGTAAAAATATCAGTACATGGTATAGTTGGGCCCATCATTTCCTAGGGGCGGCCCTGATTACGTGATACTAGGGCTCCGCAGGCCACATGGTGGACGATGGGAAAGTTTAATCATATCGAGGGCAGAAAGCCAAAAGGGCCAAAAGTATTGTCAATGTTTCCTTTATTTTTAAACGATTTCCATATTCGTTAATCCAAAACACATACGGAAATCGTTTAATAATGATAAAAATATTTAAAAAATCAGATTGACACAACTTTCTTTTGCTCTCCTGTAAAGATCGAAATAATCACTGAAGCCCTTTTCAACCAGATAATTTCACGTACCTACATTCACTCGCATCGAATCAGCAATAGCACCCCGAGGCCTGCGATAGTAATTGAGGTATTCAAGAGAAGTGCGGGTTTTAACGGCGATATAAATAACTACAACGGTTTCTGTACTTTTTCTGAGTCTTTAAGTCTTGAAGTCGGGAAAATACTTTTAAAGCGAAATTAAAATTAAATAAAAATTCGATTTGTGAAACTTGAATAAAGTGGGGTCAGGTTAAACAAGTTTGTTCCGTGCCTCGAGAATTTTGATTAAAAGTTTGCTGTTTGTTGATAAAATGCAGGGAATAAAATCACACACAGCCGCCCGCGAATTAGCGGGAGTAACGCAACTTTCCTCAAAGAGCCGATCTCGGGAGGAGCAAATGTGTATATTTGGACTTCTTATAGGCTGAATAAAATTACCAGGATCGGGATTTTTCCTTTTTACGAAGATAAAGTTTCGCTTGAAGAATGCTTTGTCGAAAATTTACAAGTAATATTTCCCCACTTAGCTCTACGACGCTTCCCCCGCTCGTGACGAAGCCCGTTACAGTCTTTCTGCAGGATTTGGGAACGGAACAGAAGTGACCAGGCAGAACATCAGAGGTGACAAGAAATATATCTATGATAAAAAATAATCTGAGTAACAATGGAAAACATTAAAAATTAATAGCGTGTCGAGAAGGTGGACGGCGATCACACAATTGTGGCGACATGATTCAATCAAACACATTTATTTATTTTATTTGTTTAAATACTATCACAATAACGTTATTTATAAATTTAGCTTTCTTATTCTAGGTTTAATGACAATTATACAACATAAGAAAATGAGTTACAATACAAAGGGAATAATAATATAAGATATTGATTAAAAATTAAAACAAAAAATATGTAGATTATAAGATTGATTAAGTAATAAGAATAAAAAGAATGAGTAGATAAATAATGATATAAAATTCTGTACAATGTTTTTTTTATATTTTATCTTTCTTTTTTTTTCTATAATATATATATATTTATATATATATATATATTATTTTATATATATCTTTCTATATATCTTGATGTCATCTGCCTGCCTTTACAACACATGCGTTTATCTGCCTACCATCATACCCAATACTGATCTACTACTCTAAAGGATCGTTTCCACAGACGGCACTATTAGTATCTATCTCGTAAGTATTCAAAATTATTATTTGATTAATAAAATATGAAAAAAGTTGCCTAATTTACATGAGTTTCTAGGCTGAACTCGGTTCAAGATATACAATTCTACAGGAATTACTTTTGACTTCACGAGTACTAATATATTATGTAGATGCATGAATATTCACACGGCCGACTTCAAAGGTACTCCGCTAGTGTGGGTGTACGGATGTGTGTGTATCTTAATGCGCTGTTTAAATCGCAAATTAATTTCGGCGCTGAAAGCGAAACCGTATTATTTCGAGAGTAATGTGGAAACAAGTTTACAAGCCTCCAGGTAATAATGAATTATTAACACGCAATTTTCCCGAAGACGCAAAACAGCGCCTCCCCTCCCCCACCCTTCCAGCATCCTTCCTGCCGTCGGACTGATGACAACTTCGGGGGACTTCCCGACGCATGACACCCCCGAAATCTCAGAATAATTGTACCATTACTGTAACAACTGCGAAACGATCATTGAATCCAAGTAAATAAATCATAAAAAAAGTAGTTGAATGAATGTGATGGCGTTTATTTTGTAGAAATCTATTTTAACAATTATCAATAAAAACACTTCGCTATTTTTATTTTATTTTCATTTATTGGTTTTCTTACAGCCATATAATTAATCAATCTTGAAAAAAAACAATAATTGATGTACAGAGTTTTGGGCCAATTACAAGAAAACACATATATACAATCGATAAAAAATAAGAAAAAACATGTCCAATAGTGAGTTTGTGTGAGTGTGTGTATTTGTGTGTTTATTTATTTATTTATTTTGAATCAAAACAATCTTAAAAATTTTCCACTGAATTAAAAATTTACTTTAACATACAGTAATAGCGAATGGAGAGAGATTTTCCACTAGTTTAATTTTTAAGAATTGTTACAATAGAATACTATGTAAAAATACTTCAAAATGACTGATAGATTGATACTAGGGAAGATAAAATATCGTACGATCTTACTAAAAAATTACCAGAGTATCAAAACACGGTTTCGGAAAAAGGTGAGTGAAGGCTGAAATGTTTGGGATTGAACGTTTGGTGTGTGTTCTGTGTGTAGTTTTTTGGGATATTCTGTCGTGTACATCTGAACTATATTCGATGTTTCGGATTCCATTGCAGTGCACGGTGAACTCTTAGCGGCCGGGAAAACCTGACGATGCCTGGTGTATGGGTTGCGGTAATATAAAGTACCTAAAGAGGAGGTACTTTATATTATTCATTTTCCATATATAACTTTTTTAATAATTTAATATAAAGTACCTAAACAAGAGATACTTTATATTATTCATTTTCATATATAACTTTTTTAATATTTTGATTATCTATACTTAGATTTTTAAATTTTATTGTTGTTATCCTGACGAAGAAGCCGTTGGCTTCGAAACATGTTGAAATTTATTTTTCAATAAAAAAATGGTGTTTACAAAGTTATTTTATAAAAATTAAATTTTAAAATGATAAATCGGTTCAAATATATGATAAAAAAAACGGAAGAGAAAATGTGAAAGAAAAAAAATGATGAAATTTGCTCACTCTGCCGGACGTTCGCCTCAATAGGATAGAATTTTTTTTTTAAATAGAGATGCAAACACGGAATACGTGTCACATGAATATTCTTACTATTTTCAAACTAAGCTAAACGCTTGTGCTATGAAAATAGGATTAACTTGCTAGTCTGGAGTGAGATTCGAACCCGCAACCTTTGGATCACGAGGCGAGAGTCATAACCACAAGACCAACAAGCTACTCTTTTGAATAGTTATTATTAGTGAGGCAACTTTTATGTTCTTTGAATCTAGTTTCTATTGATTTGTCTGTTCGATCTATACACGCCATATCGCAATCCTCACATTCTAGTATGTGAACCCAACTGCAGAGTAATTTGGTAGCTTTTTATAATTTTTGTTTTAAATAATGTTGTATTTTGTTTCCTTAAATGATATAGTCGGGAACAAATAAATCATTTTGAAGCGTGTCTCAATTGCTGAAATCTTAGTCTTCGTAATCAATCACATTTAATCACAAATTTTTGCTTCAATGGTTGAAGCTCGAATGTATAGCTATTTATATAGAAAATGTGAGATAAAAGTTTTGACGAAATGCAACGAGTATCTTGTACCTCCTGGTATCGTAAGAAAAGTTTATAATACCATCCAACCTCTCAAATAATTATTAACTATTAATATTAATATTAATAATTATTAACTATTAATATAACAAATAATTATTAACTATTAATATAATATTATTAATAATTAACTCAGTGCGATATTTTCTTTTTTATCTCTCTTTAAAATAGTACACGTACATCATTTCTTGTTTCGTGTTGCTTTTTGTTTGAAGCAAGTCGACTTGACACAGAAGTCACTCGTTTACACCCTGTGCAGATTTTCCGCTCTGCTAGATCACACGATAAACTATACGACCCTTATCAGATTAACCCCTATTACCGCACACCACATTATGCTCATCGACTACATGAAGGGCGGTCGGATGCACCCCGGTCAATAACAATATGGATTCACAACAATCTACGCATTACAATTATGTTTCAATTAGATACATAACAACAGCGTAATTAAAGCTGATCTAATATATAAAAAAATTATGATCAACTAAACATGGTCACAATATACAATGTATTCAACGTAGTCTTTTAATTAGAATAATTAAAATTTAAAGAAACACGATTTACAATAGCATGTAATTTGTAGGTGTTATTGTAAAATATAATAAAAAAGGAATAAAACATCGGTTCATATTACGTGCTTTTATACTTATTCAGGAATAGGTAATTCCTTTGTTTTCAACATATTTATAAAAACAACAGTAAACTGCAAACAAATATCGTATTAAACAAAGAGTAATATGAAGCCATCACGGCTTAATAATTACACATTGTGGAGTAGTCTGAAATATGTTAGAGAAGTTTGACTTCGAAAGCACAACATTTTTACCTCGCAGTAATAAGTTGAAACATGAAAAGCTGGGTACGAACCTCCGGCGGTTGTTAACAAGATACTCATTTTACAGATTGGGGGGATATGAAACATGACCTTTACTAACTTTTATAAATGAACTTTGAACAACCTTTAGTTGTTTCCTAACCCTGATTTACTTTTAAAAAGAAAAATCTTCCTCCTATATATACACATAGATATACATATATATATATTAGGTCCTTACATATGAAATCGGCGTTTTGCCGTACTGGCAAATTTGATCTCAAATATCTTCTCTTTGGTTAGGAATTCCAAGTCCAAATTTATACAGCTATTTACTCATGTATTTGTGTTTTGAAAATTATAATTCATTTGTTTTTTCCTCAATTGTTTTTTTCTTTGCGTCACTCAGTTTACAAAATGAAAAACTTGAAATATCGCGTTATTTACGAGTACGAGTTCCACCGTGGCACCAGTGCTGCAGAAACGGCTCGAAGGATTAATGATGTGTATGGCGACGGTGCCGCAAAAGAAAACACAGTGCGTTTTTGGTTCCAACGTTTTCGTTCTGGAAATTTCGACCTGCAGAACAAGCCCCGTGGACGGCCGGAGACCAAAGTTGATAATGAAGAATTGAAGGCTATTGTGGAAGCGGATCCATCGCAAACCACATCCGAGTTAGCTGCAGGCTGCGGTGTTAGTGATAAAACTGTTTTAATCCACTTGAAGCAAATTGGTAAGGTGAAAAAGCTTGAAAGGTGGGTACCTCACGAATTGAGTGAAGCAAATCAACAAACGCGCGTTGACTGCTGCGTTGCATTACTCAACCGGCACAATAATGAAGGGATTTTAAATCGAATCATTACCTGTGATGAAAAGTGGATCCTGTACGATAATCGGAAGCGCTCATCGCAATGGCTGAACCCTGCCGAACCAGCCAAACCATGCCCCAAGCGAAAATTGACTCCAAAAAAGTTACTTGTGAGCGTTTGGTGGACTAGTGCTGGTGTCGTTCACTACAGCTTTCTTAAATCTGGCCAGACGATTACGGCAGATGTCTATTGTCAGCAACTGCAAACCATGATGGAAAAGCTAGCTGCTAAACAACCGAGGCTGGTTAATCGCTCTAGGCCACTGCTGCTTCATGATAACGCTAGACCACACACTGCACAACAGACGGCTACCAAATTAGAGAAGCTTCAATTGGAATGTCTAAGACATCCACCGTACTCTCCGGACCTTGCCCCAACAGATTACCATTTTTTTCGAAATTTGGATAACTTCTTGCAAAGGAAAAAATTCAACTCCGATGGGGCAGTCCAAACCGCCTTCAAAGATTTTATTGATTCCCGTCCGAATGGTTTTTTTAGTAAAGGGATCGATGAACTACCATGGCTATGAGATGGCAAAAGTGCATAGATAGCAATGGTACATACTTTGATTAAATAAATATATAATAATAAAAAAAATCGGCTTTATGTTCCTCCCATACTAAACACCAATTTCATATGTAAGGACCTAATATATATATAATATATATATATATATATATATACTATCATATATATATGATTATCTAGATTTATCCCGCGACAGTTGATCCCGAGGACTATTGTACTCCCGACACAGAGTTAATTAATTAATTGTTCTAAATTAAGAGTTAAATGGATAAAATCTAATAACACCCCAAACATGTGGCTGGAGAGTGAAGTAACATTAGCTTTTGAAATTTACGATAATATTCCATAGTCATCATCAGCACCTACAATCATCATCTGCACAGGCCCCGGACCTCCAAAAAATTTATTTCAGAACTATACACTAAATGTTAAACGAAAAGGGAAGAAATTAGCGGAAACCAGGACATCAAATGAAATAGGCCTTGCTGCCAAAATATCACTGCGAGCTTTGGGAAGGAGAGATGCTCCCAATTTAGTAAAGGAACTTACGGTTAAGTCACCTAGAAGACCTACAATACTTAAAAAAATAGAAAAAAAAAGCAATTAATGTTCAAAATACCGTGAGAGCAGAAAATGCCCTTGCCTTATACCAAAGAAACAAAGGACTTTTACTTAAAAGATTATTCGTGGTACCATATGCCCTCCAGTATACACAGAATTTTGTATCACATGAAAGAGATAATTGATAACTGCAAAAAGGAGTACAGGAGGTTTAGAACGAACTTCAGCAGGAAAACATAACGAGCAAATACAAATAGAATTGTTCTGAATGCGTTTTTTATTTAACTATTAATGTATTATTTATTTACTGAAAGTGTATTATGTATGATGTAAAAACTTGCTTATTTATTTATTTGTTCATTAAAGTTTATATGTAAAACAAAATATATGTAAAAGCCCATTACATATAAATTTTTGTAATATACAAATATTTATATAAAATAATATCAAGTAAAAGTAAGTAAAAGTACCTACATAAAAGATATAAAAATATAAAGTCATAAAAGATATAAAAAATAGAAAGATATTACATAACATTAAAGAAGTACATAAAAAAAATATCAGGTATGAACATTAAAATATTAAGTAAATGTATAAGTAGTAAAAGGTATGAGCAGTAAAATATGGGTATAGAAATATAAAGTACAAGGCAGTTATGTGTATAGAAAATAAATATTACATATCTTAACATGTATATAGTAATAGTGGAAGTAAGTAATGAAATAATATCGTCTCTTTAAGTGATAACTTTATTTTCACTAGAATTGTTATTAAAAATGTCAATCATATAACCATATTCATTCTGTGTTCACCGAATATGACTGGTAATTAGTTCTGGAATTGTGCCAATAAAGGTGACAATTTGACGAGTTCTATGTAAGGATGAGATATTGTAATTGATACACGCTACTAGGTCAGGGTTGTCCAACATATTATTTGCAATTTTGTAAAGAAGAACAATATCACAAATTTTTCTTCTATCTTATAAGGTGAGTAATTTCAGTCTCTTCAATAAGTTATTGTATTCTATGTTTTGTATTGATTTATTAATCTTATAGTGTGTATTTGAGAAATTTGCGTTGGACACGCTCAATACCATCTATATGCCCTTTATAATATGGAGACCAAACTAATGAGCTATATTCTAATTGTCTCCGGACAAGAGATGTGTCATCAAGAACTTACTCCTAAATGGCGATTATTGATTTCCTATATTTATTTACTATTTCTGAATATTATTTACAATTCATTTTATCATTAAGGCATTATTTATTTTTTATTTATCATAAAAATGGTATTACGTTTGTACAAAAACTTATTAATTATATATTATTTATTTATATGATACTTATTATAAATTTATCGTAAAAGTGTAATGTGTAATGTTGAAAATTTTCCTTGCCTTTTGTATGTAATTTTCAAAAAAATTCACAAAATGTTCTTACTTTGTACTCTAGTCACTTTAGGACCATCCATTAGGGTCATTAATGACCTGTTGAAAATAATTTTCAAAAAAATTCACAAAATGTTCTTACTTTGTACTCTAGTCACTTTAGGACCATCCATTAGGGTCATTAATGACCTGTTGACGGTCTGTTTGTCAAAAAAAAACAATAAAATAAATTAAATAAGGTAAGGGCACTAAATAGTAATAATAAATAAGTCGCAGTAAACAAAGTCCGTGTAGCCGACATGATAGCCAACGTCCGTTAATCGGACAGGGCACGAAAAAGAGAAGAAAGAAGAAATGCATGATACTTTAAGAACAACACAAATTTCATTCATTAAAAAAAAATGGAACAGCTCATTGCGGTCAACAGTATGAGGCATGTGATTTGTCTAGATTTCCAGGTTATTTAGTTATTTAGTAGGAATTTTCTTATTTTCCTTTCTCTCCTTGTAGGTTGGGTGATATTCTTGACGTGCTCCGGTATTTTGTTGAAGGGTCGTGGTACTGTGTTCTCTGTTGTTCTGTTCCAATAATTTCGAGAAAATAAATTACCTCGTCCGAAAAAGAATAATTTCATCCCATCTGAAACTTTAAATTTGCTCAAGTGTCCAGAAACATCTTAGCTTAATCAGTTGATTAATAATCCTAGTATCGATGAAAGTGATGATTGTGATTGAAGTGCGTAATTAACGTTATTTTTACATGTTTTAGAAAATAATTTTAAAAAAAAATCAATGCACACACATTAGTGAATTTGTTTTTTCTTTATCAAAATGTTACTTGCCATAAATGTTAAAAGGAGCAGAAAAAGGTTAATTCACACTATGCATATTTTCGAAAACACTTTTCTTGTAAGAATCAATTATATTGTCTCAAAAACACACAAAAATAATAATGTTGAGTTTGATACTCCTTACTACTCTATGTGTAGGTACACTATGAGGGTGACTTGTCGCTGAAATTATACTCTTAATCGATCGTGAAACCGACGGTTCTGTGCAAAGTGTTTCGAAGGCAAATTTTTGCACTGAACTGTCGACCTTAAATAACTTGAGCGACACCTCAGAAGTTACCCCCCTAAAGATGAGTAGTGCGATATGCCCGAAATGTCGGGAGTACTACGATCCTTCTCATGACCAACTACGTGGGATAACCGAGACAATTTACCCCCTACATACTCAACCTGTGGGAATCATCGTATGATTATCATATATCGGATGGTTTTACCGGAACTCATCAGCATCCTTCGCTTGCCCTCGGGTGATAAACCGACTCTTCGACGTATGTACGTCACTTGATACGTAATATATTAATCTCAAAACGTCCTGCGACTATATATTACCAAACCTAGTTTCTGCAAATTCCGGAAATTTATAAATTGATGTGATTATTCAAAGCAACGGTTGTCAGCGATTGGCTTTGATTAAAGATTTAGCCCCTATACCTACAACATTTCGCGTGCACTACGATAATCAAAGCAAAAATATAAATGTATAATTTTTTAAAGAATTCTTTTGTGTATTTCATTGAATGTAGTATCAGTTTTCTTTGAAATATTCCAATAAGAAAGACGTGTGATTTTTTTTGTTTAAAGGCATAGTTGTTTATTGTCAATATTTTAAAAATTTTAAAATTACGTTGCTGTAGTATATATAGGTAAGTAATCATTTGAATTATATCTTACGTACGTAGATTAGTTAAAGTCGCACCATCTTAGGTTATTATTTAATCCTTCTATGGCATTCCCACATCGCCGATTATTTAAGCTGTCTAACGAAATTAAAGGCTTATTTAGGTAATTCCTTATATGACATCTTTCTGCCTATCTGCTCGTCCATCTTAAAACGGGTTTTAAATACTATATTCAAGAAACTAATAAAAAAAAAATCGGCAATTATTAAGAAACATACATCTCGTATATTGCTTGACGAGTCTCCCTCGAAGTGTGTTCATAAAGCGTGACATTGCTCGACAGTGTAATAAACACATTCATCGACGAGAAGTCTTTCCAATATTTAAATGGCTACACTATCGAAGGGGCCAAGTAGCTGAGCTGGCGGTTGTTTGGTTTCTAAGGTGACAATCGCTTTTAAGGTGAAGACCGGCACTTGATCCGACAAGCCTGCCGGGCAAGTAAAGAGATTAAGCAGCGGGGAGTGCTAGCGGGTCAGTGTGTTATTCATTTATTTTTATATTTATCATTTTGTTCGTATTATTTATGCACTTAACGTGAAAAATAAATGAAAAAATAAGGTCAAAAACCAATAACTACAAAATGACATTGTGGTAACATTATTACTATAATTGTCAATACATTGTATGAACCACTATTTTGTTAAATTATCAACACGTTTCGTGGTCAATCGTCCCTTCATCATGATATAACGTATTCTAAAAATTAAAAAACTAAGTATAGACATTACAAAATAAAAATAAATATATAAGAGATGAATAACTAATGAGAAAACAAATTTAAAAGGTACCTATTTGGAAAAGGACCTGATTATTTATAATATTTCATTTGCTAGTTCTAATTTATACACTTTCTAATTTATCGAATCGTAATTAATCAAAATAATGATTAATCAATATTGACCTTAAACATTTTAAGTGCTTCTTAATTCTAATATCAAAATTTCTACAAATTTTTCCTATATAAAAAAGATTACAATCATAACAAATTAATTTATAAACCCCGCTTTTTCGAAAAAATCATTCTTATCCTTGTTATTGAACTAATCATTTTTTAAATATATTAATAGTATAGAAAGCTGGTTATATAAATTTGGCTTGTCTTTAACTATTGAATTTGATATATGTTTATTTAGAAATGAAATTTTTCTCCAACACTTTTCAACATCAACTATTGATGGATAAATAAAAGATTTAAGAAACTTTTTCTTATTTCTTTATTTAACATATTATATATCTGCTAATTTAGTGTGATGTAACTCCAAGGATGTGTAAGACCTAAACAAATTGGTGACAATATGCAAGAAAACTACTTGTGAAAATAGATGCAGTGACGAAAACTATAAGATTAGAAGACTTCTCATTGGATCATGGTTAGATATTGACGAGGATGACGAAAAGTTGTACTGTTTAAAATGCAGTCAGAAGGTACACTTTAAAACACAGTGTTTTGTATACAATCTTTTAATACATGTATGATCATATGTGATGGATCTATAAAAATGTATTAAAAATACTTTTGTATAGATAGATACATCAAATATGATCACATATATATGTATATAAAAATATTATTATGTTAGATTTGATTAGGAATGTTAGACAGTGCTGCTACCGATTGATTTCCACCGAATAATGATAAAAATACAATTACCAAATGCGAGTAACTAAGAATTCCATTGAGGAAAATGTAAGGATAATCTAAAGACTAATTATTAAACATATTTCGAAGAAACCCCAAAAATTCAGAACTGAAACATTATTTAATATGTTTAAAGTTAATACAATAGACATCATTTATAAGAAATATTCCATATTACAAATATTTAAAGAAAATAAGACAAATAAATTACAAACATGTCACTCGAGTAGATATGAGAGTAATATAAAAATTCCTAAATTTAATACATATATTTTCAAAACAGTTTTTTATATAGAGGTATACTTAACTTCAATAATTTACCCACAGAAATAAAAAGTATTGATGACTACAATAAATTTAAGTACAAGTTGAAGTGTTTTTTACGTTGAATGTCAGAAGGTTGTTGTCGGGCCACGATTTTAGTGTGTTGGTATTCTCGTTTGCTGATTCGTGAACTTTTGCTCACGAAGGATAATTTGCTAACAGTGCAGTGTCGTCTGCGTGGAATGGAATGATGAGTGAGAAATGGTGGAGTTCTGGGGACCGTACCTTGGAGGAGTCCAAATTCACCTATTGGTGGATTACTTGGAGATTCATTTGATCTGACTATCTGAGGTATGTTCGGTGAATGGCATTTTACCCGTTTGGGGCCGTTTGGTCAATCCCGTTTTCTTTTGGTTCTGATACGAGTTGTTCGTGGGAGATACTGTCGAGTACTTCCCTCGAATCGATAAAAATACCTATATGATTACTTGATTTGTTCAATTTATTTTGCAAGATGGCAAATGTTTTGCGGTCGCGTCTTGTGTGCATATCCATCCAGCGAACCCGAATGGGTTCTCATTTATTGTAAAATTGACTTTTGCAATTGAGTTTGGTCTCTTTTGACTGCTTATACTGTATTATTGTTTACTTGACTGCTTATTCTATATATTGTATAATAGTAAATTACCTTTTTAATTGTTATTTAATTAGATTACACTAAATATATGATTGTAAGTTGTTATCCCTTACCATACACAAGAATCATAATTCTTTTTGGTCAGGTATACACATACAAAAAAAATTGATTTGTAAAAATTTCTAGCATTGTAATAAAATATTATATGTATATATATATATATAAATAATTAAATAAATAAATAAATCTTTTTGTTCATTTTATTTGTGTTTTTCTACACACTCCACAATAGGTGGAGATGAGAGAAATCTGTCCATGCAAAAATAAACGAGGTCACAGGAGTACCCGGGTACAAAGGAGAAGATTCTCTTCTAAGTGCCTTAATGCCGGGCCGCTAATATACACAGGTGTCGTTTCTAGGCCTAATGAACGCCATTTGTCCGGGCGCCAACCCCTCCCCCCCGCCCACCGCCCTGCCCCGCCGAGGAGCGTCGCGGCGCCGAACGAGATTTAAATTTGACGCACGCGGCATCCTGAGCCATTGAGCAAAGTGAATTAAACCATTACGGATGAAGTAAAGTTTACCGGAGGTTGGGTTAACAGCGAAGGGTGGTGGGACAGCGTTGTAAGATGACGGAAAAACGTCTAAACTGATTGTTTCAGCTCGCTATCACAGAATTTTTATTGAATACAAAATCAATTAATTAACTAAATAAAAATAATTTTTAAAACATAAATTAGTTAAATAAAATTCGTTTTTTATATTCAGATTTAGTTTATCCATACGTACTTTTGTTTGTAAAATTTACCATCTTTTTTTTAAAGTCATGCTGCCTTTCGAGCACAGACAAGAAAAACGCTTTAATTTTGAAATACAACAATGATAAAAATATAGTAATATCATCATATACGTACGTGCATAATAATGTTGTAATTCATTTTTGAAATATAAAAACACTCTATTGTAGAATTTTACAAAAAAAACACGTAAACATAAAAAACATATTAAAAGTTACACTGTACTGAGAAAAAATATGCAGGAAATGAGCGTTAAAACAAAGCATAACGCATAAAGTAGAGTAGAAAAATAAAGAAAACTGTAAAAAATTCAATGTAAATATTCATAATTCGCTACAGTCTTTAAGTATCCGTTACCCACATTCGAGCATATTTCATTACCGTCACAAAGTATTAGAGGAATTAAGTGCATCGCTCACCAGAGTATCAGTGCTATTAAATACATCGGGTTTGCTTCTGTACACGTTTGGATACGCCAGCGTAACTGTGCATACGGTGTACGCTGTTAATTAGTCTATCCCAAACGCGGTGATATCCAATACTTTTCATTTTCAGTCCATAACATGAATATTAATTCTTTCTTCTTCAATAACTGCAAAATGACTTTGTGGTAACATTATTAACATAGTTAACAAGAAGACACTGTATTGTAATATAACGTAGTACTAACCACTAATTAGCGGATATCAACATGTCTCGTGGCTAATGTTCCTTTCATCAGGATGCAAAGTATATTAAAAATTAGAGATATTAACAGAATCAAAAATAATATATGTGAGAGATGAATAGCTAATTAGGTACTAATGTGAAAACAATTTTAAAAGGTAATTATAGACTTTTCATATTTTTGGTGTATTTCATTTAGACCTTTAATAGTGAAAAATACTCTTTGAGTAATATATTATACGAAAACAATGTTTGCGAAGGACTGATCTTAATTTGCCAATGTCTAGTAATGTGTATTATGGTTAAATTCTGCTACATCGAATATCATGGTTAAAAATTTCCAGAATAACAAATTATTTTTCTGGTCACATTTAAAATATCGATTAACGAAATTTTGACATAACGAAATACTTTAACTGTAATCCTGCGAATTTTGTTACATTATTATGGTAAACAGATTTCACTGTTTATTACAAATATATTTTACCATTATTATTTATAATTATGTTTGTGTTTTAACAAAATATCGGCGTTAAAAATATTTTTTTTAAATATTTAACTCTAAAAATGATGATACCTATTTATATTTATTTCACGAAGTAAAAATTAATTTTCGGCATGTCGATTTGGCTGAAAAACCTCGTCGATGGTAAGATTAGTGAATTCATTGTAAAATGAAAGTGTTAATAACGCTTATCCATTAACACTTAGTACACACAAACAAACTGTGTGTGAGTGTGTGTAGCCGTCGTCCGTCCATCCCGTAAATACATTACAGAACCCTCGACCGGGGATCCTTCAGACCGTTAGCGTATCGGGTCCGAGGATTATTTTATGACGAACGAGCCTTTTGGGTATAATCGGGAATTACGCAGGTAAGCCCTTAAATATGAGATCGATATAATATTGCAACCGCGAGTACACGGGAACGGGAGAAGTAAGGGAGGAGCTAAAATGTAGCTCTCCCGATATTATCGACAGCGTTGCTAAATTAAGATTAGAAAGAAGATTAGAGTAGAACTAGAATTAAGATAAGATAAGATAAGAAATTAAGATAAGAAAAAAGGTACAGCTGGCACTATGTGCAACCAATCGATGACACGAATATTTTGTTTATGCTCTCTGTTGCACTGGTAACCGTAAATGCACACTTGTGAGACAGACAATATTTTCTTATTACGTTCTCAACATGACAGTGCCTACCTATATACACTTATACTAAACTAATTTTTTACAGTGATACCCATGTATTTTTGTCTGGGTCTTATAGATTTCTGAGGTAGATACTGATTGTGCCTTATCCATTATATCTTTCGATACTCGGTGATGTCTATTATGGTGCTCTTCCTTTACAATCTCCTCAGAACCCCGTTTTATAACCCGAACCTAATAACTCCTCAGAACCCCGTTCTCCATCATCACACCTCGAATGCTTATGACTAATTTTTATCTCTCTGGTTAATCTTCCTGGTTACATTCCCGTTAAGTGCGAGGCTTCAGATATATATGGGTTTTGATTAATAGATCTTTACCTTTCTGTTTATTCGAATTAAAAAAAGGTTATTTTACAATTATTAGTCTTTTTTATTATTACGTTTATCCTATCTATCAAATCCTAAATTCCTGTTACTATCCATTTTTCTTACTTGACTTACTTGTTAAATAAAGTGTATTTTCCCGTTGAATAATAATGTAATAAGATAGTGTGCAAGTTTATGCTTAAAAAAGAAATACGCTGTCAAAACTTTAACAAAAATAATTGTAATTAACAGAAAAAAATATGGTTTATAAGATAAATCAATAAAGGAATTTTAAAACACCAGAGTAAAAATATTGTTAAAGCTAGCTGTTATATTAATATAAGCAGATAACATATGTTTAAAATAAGATAAACATATTATATGTAGATAAATAACGTTGAGACAATTGCTGACAAATAAAATAGTTAATTTGACGTGCTTGTTGGACTAACGGATAAGACATTCGCCTGGTGGTCAGGTATTTCAGCTTCGTGCCAGGAACCATCATGTTTTGGTTTGTTTGTTATTAGTAAGAATATTGATGTGACACGTTTTCCGTATAGATTTTTCTATTGAAAAAAAAAACACCTTCGAAAACAAAAATGCAAGGAACATCTTGTTAGTTATAGACCTCGCTCTGATTTTGCGCACATGTTTGAAAGTACATAACTGTGTACGATGTACGCGTAGGGTAATTACGAGTTCGATAAGGCTTTGCGATAAATCTCTAGATTTTGCGGGAATATGAAAATTAACAAAATTTCCGGTAAACTAGATTTGTAAAATAAATTAAATAACATGATACCGAATGTTGTCTAAATCATTAAATAATAATGACAATATTATGATGTGAATATACGATACCGATTACCATATTGATGTGAATATCCGAAACCATCAAGTAATCAAATACATAGCTTTACAGGTTTACATGAATGTAATTGAGAGTGAATTAATTTCGTGAAATGATCGAGCAAATCATTAATATGATTGAGTTGTATAAGGTTACGAACATCTTGAACGTTGCGTTGCGAGAATTTCTGGTGTCCTACAAGCATTCGCAGCTCCTCTGGGCAAGATAAACGGTGGATGTCCGTGGCACCTTTAACCACCTAGTTCCTTATTTACAATTTTGTTGATATTTATTTACAAATAAACAAGAAAATAAATAAACATCGCTTTCGAATAATCCCGGGAGCAGGGCGGCGGCGGCGGGAAGGTTTTTCAATCAGGACCCCCGGCTCAGCGGGCGGCGCTATATGGGTTTATCAATCAATTTTATGGGTGTAAAGTACGGCGGGGCGCTACCTAATGGGATATCAATATAGAGCGGTCCCTGCGAGGGCTGGACACATCTGCGTGAGCTCGGGAGAACCCCTAACTTCCGGCCGAAAACCTCCCATAGAGGACAACTTCTCGGCCGTGAACATTAGTCTGGCTTCGCAACTTCGGTCGGGATCCCAACTTGGAGGTTTTAATTTCTTAATGACATATCACCTACGAGTTTTGTAACTGATCTGGGTGTGGAGATAATAACTCCAACATAAACTATTCCTACTTGCCCGAACTTGAAATCAATACTTCAACAGACGACGGAGTAGGTAATTCTAATTCGGGAAGAGCGATGCTGTTACTGGGCCAAGAATCATTAACGATTCGCGGATAAAAATATTGTTACGTGTAAAGTAAAGGAACATTCAGCAAAAATCTCGTTAATTTTAAAACAAGCTAAATACTAACTAAATACATAATTGAATTTTATTATCCATTTGTTTGGATGGCTCGTTTTTTTTGACAACAATTGTTTTAGTCTGTGTTTTTCAAACAAACGGCGTAATTAGTTTAACCCTTGCACAAAGTAAACACTAGAGGCCGCAAATAACATTAAAAATCTCGCCTCGAAAGAAAACCACCAACGTCAGTAGGAGGGGCAGTTCTTTTTTAAAATGGCAGCGGAAATTGGATTCAATTAGGCAAATTCTCAGGGGGCGGTCCCTCGGACAGCGCGGCCTTCGCCCCTGGCCCGTCGGAGGCCCAGACCATCGCTCGTAACTCTTCGAGAATACACGAGGTGAGAAACAAAACTAAAGCATCAACAATTCTCAAAAAAATATATATATATAAAATATATACCGCATTATCAGCATGTTAAGCGAATGTCAAAAAATATTTTTTCTATATTATTATTATACTATATATTATTATACTCTATATATATTATTATACTCTATAAAAAATGAAACTCTCACTTAATTTCACAAATTAATCATTTGGGTGTACTCTTTGTTAACAACTTTTCATTTATATCACATATCAATAGTACATATGAAGGGTAGAAAGCCAAAAGTTAGTAATTATATCGAATTTTACAGGAGAGCAAAATAATGTTTTTTCAATATGATTTTGTCAATATATATTTCATTATTAAACGATTTTCAATGTGTATTGGATTAAAAAATACGAAAATCATTTAATAATAAAAGAAAAGAAACATTGACAAAATCAGATTACAGAACTTTATTTTGCTCTCCTGTAAAGTTCGAAATAAATAAGCCCCTTTGGCTTTCTACCTTTTATATAATACAAAAGTGGAAACCCTTGGATTTATATTGAGAACAGCGTGAGATTTCAAATTTTGTTATGTTATTATATAACAAAACAGTGTTGATATTATATAACGCTCTGATGGCCAGCCAACTTAACTTAGTTGTATGATCCCCTGTTATATGTACAGATCATAGATAGAATTCAGTATAAATTCTTAAGGTTTGTTAATTAATTTTAAATAAAGTATACCAATCTCTTCAATTCACTACAAAATGCTTATGAAATAACTCAATATCCTTAGTTTAATATTTCTGTAAAGAATTATCGATTCTCAAATTGACAGCTCTGATCTTCTCTCTAAGGGATGTCTCAGAATTCCATTGTCAGCGCATTCAAAGGACATATTTTATATACGATAATACGCGAACAAACTATTACATACACTCATCATTGCCTAGACGCACAGACTGAGCAATGAGCGCAGTGAGTTTGTAGACGTATTCCATTACAGCTTGACTATTTTAAAGGGAAGCATGCTGTCGATTTTGAGACAGTGATAGTTTCTGTATTAAAATCTGCTAATGTTCCACTGTTTTTCTCAGAGGTTTGTTGACTCTTAAATATTTAGTCAATTAATTTAGTTTTATTCATTTGACTTTTTATGTACATTTTTTATTGTTTTTATTTATCTTTTACACAATTGACTGAGTTTTTTGCAATGCATTTTAATTTATGATTTTTATTTTGATTGATGGCCTGTGTACATAAGATGTCTTTTAATTTATTTTATATTATGCACACACACAAATAAATAAACAAATGTTAAGAATGGAACATCGACAAACGATTGTGGAGCGGTCTACATAGGACAAACCAGACGCAATATCGCTACACGATTGAAGGAACATATTAGAGCAATTAAAAACAACAACTCCAATATATAGGCAATCTGCGAACATGCATCCAAAGGGAATCTCTGTCATTTCATCAGATTTGACAAGACAAAAATCTTATCAACAGAACCGCACCTTATACCCAACTTAGTGAGGGAGTCCATTGAAATATACAAACATCCCAATTTCAATAGAGATGACAGTTACAAACTATCAAGTATTTGGTGCCCTGTTTTTACGACATTGATTCAACCCTTGAGAAACGTCGCAGTAAAGTCCACCGACGTAACTAGTACATATTGCACACTTGCGACCTCTATTGTAGAAGAAGTGAACACTCCACAACACAGTGCATATAATTTGCGGCCTCGAAAGCAGTAATTAGTCCGCCCTCTACCTCCGCGGGCAAAGGTCGTCCCCCTGATGACGTTGAATAAGCATTCAACGAAACGTCGAGAATCGGTTATCGGGAAAACATACGGTTCGTATAAAATATCCGCAACTATTTACAGTTAAAGTTGTCAGAGTTTTATATTGTTTACTTATGCATATTTAGGATGTAATTTTTCGAACATTCTTATTAAATATATGTAATATAATATTTTTTCAATTGATTGAGCAACATTGTAGATCGACATTTAAAAAAAAATATTGATTATAATATTTTTTAATATAATATTATTACCTGAAGATGAAACTAAAACAAAATTAATATAAAATCACTCTGCAGTGTGAATATGACATATTTTAAGTATATTATTTTTTAAAGACTGTCATCGCTATTGGGGTAGATTGCTCCAAAGTCGACTTGTAAGCTCAACTGTAATAGTCAGAGCTACAAAAATAAGCAGCATCAAGGACCAGACATGCAAAGCGAATTCGCAGTATGTATGATGCATGTGTTTTAAGGGTGAGCGTATTTTCCGTACATACCTCCAGCGTCGCTTTTCTTTCTTTGTTAGTTTAAATATAAAATTGGCTCAAAACTTTATTTTAATTCAAAATGTAGCGAGAATGTGAACGATTGCAATGTAAGACCATGACTCGCCTCTTACAGATGGTGCATTACCTCGACAGACCCGAGGGTCGGTACCCGCGGAGAAGATCGGCGGCCGGGAAAACAGGGGCACGAAACAGAAATCACCCGTATTTTTTAAAAGGGTTTAAGAGAGTTGACTTTTTTTGATGGTCCTTTTTTCTGCATGGCACGGCTGAGACTCGCTAGTTCGGTGAATATCGGATTTATGACGGTACGCGAGAGAGGGTACCGAGTCTCCTTGGCGAAGGATTAAACTCCCATCCGGCGGGGTCACGGATGGAGTTAAGCATCTCGGCACGGAGACTCGAAGGCGTTCGTTCCAGTTCGTAAGGAATATCGGGCGAGGGAATCCCGCGTCGCTTTCTACTGAGCGGCTTAGTTTCCGTCGCATCTTTAGCGTTGTTTGTCGTCGCCGGTGTGTTTGTCACTCGAACAGAAAAGAGCGCACTTAGCAGCGAGGGGTGCGCGTGCGGGCCGCGTCCCCGGCCGAGGTTGCGCGACCGCGGGGCCTTTCTCCCCCCCGCCCGCTGTTTACGGCGAGG
Source organism: Agrypnia vestita (assembly GCA_016648135.1). NCBI lineage: Eukaryota > Metazoa > Arthropoda > Insecta > Trichoptera > Phryganeidae > Agrypnia > Agrypnia vestita. The sequence continues at coordinate 106,499 of JADDOH010002378.1, forward strand.
GTTGGCGAGCGCGGGGGCCGTGGCGGGGAGGGGGGAGACGCGCATTCCATCGCACAATGAGCAATTTAAAAATTCAAAAACTCGTTCCGTGAGCGTCCCCCCGCCCCGCGCCCCGCCCGCGTCAGGTGTACGGGGAGGAGAGATTACGTCCGGCGCATTTGTATTCCCGTGTAAGACAAAACGTATCGTCCAATTTAAAAGTGACTTATTTAGATTAACACAAAACGGCCACCTAATTTCCTGAGACGAATCGCTCTGTGAAATAAACGAGTATTATTTTTTGCTGACATAAATTCGAATAAAAATTGTACAATAGTATAATAGTGCTTTCCTAGGCAAAGTGTGTTTTATTTTTTTGTTTAAGAACTTTTAACAGTATAATGTGGCAAAAAAATATGTAACGAAAATAAGATTACTACTAATTTAAAATACAAAATAAGACACAATGAAACGAATAAATCGTATAAAAAGGGGATGGAGGTTGG